>CM044900.1:71611496-71845782 GCA_024500145.1 Gentiana dahurica var. dahurica
AACAATATCTTCTTGTTGAGAGTTTGCCAACTTCAGGCATAGTCTCATTTGCTCTAGGTTCTCCAAAGTATTTTTCTAGTCTATCCCTAGCTTCAGCAATGTGAGAGTCAGCAAACTTGAGATTCTTGAACAGACCCCATTGTTCTTGCAGATTCATTTTCCCCATAGGATCGAAGAATTTTGCCATGTAATTGAAATCTTCTTGTTGTTCACTGGGCAAATCTTCTGGTCCTTGTGCAGAGAGGGGTATGGATTTACTTGGTCTGCTGATTGAGTTGGATCCAGTATTCTGGTTGAGAGATGCATGCTGTCTCTTAACATCATCATAGATTTTGGCCATGTCAATTCTCATCCTTTCATCCTGATATCTTAGCCAGTCTCCCCAAGCTTCATCTTGCGTTTGATTTGGATACAGACCATTTTGGACCCTGAAGAACTCTCTTACATTATTTAGTACTTCAACATCATACTCTTCCATGTGTCTGTGAGTAGAAAATGTTCTTTTCTCACCAGTATATCTGGTGCTGCTGCTTCCTCTGCTAGTGTTACCTCTGCCAGTGCTGACTCTATGTTGGCTTTTTGATCCTCTTTGCTGATTTGATCCAGGTCTTTGCTATCTACCTGATCTGTCTCTATCATCATCTCTTTTTTGGATGGGGTGAGGAAAACCTACGCAAGGTTCATTTGATATCTTTTCTCTTTCCTCTCTAGTTTTTCTTAGCTATTCTTCAGCTTCATTTCGAATTCTTAGTTCTCTATCCCTTGCTCTTAGCTGCTCTTCAGTGAAGTTTGGGGGTCTAACTGTCGATCCTTCCTCAGGCTTGTCACTTCTTTCCTCCTTTTTGGCAGCATCATCCATTTGCTGCAGTAAGATACTGTTTGTAGCTTCAGCTGTACCAATCAGAGTGTCCAGTTTGGACTCAATGGATGTGAACCTTGAGTCATGATCAGTCAAATTTTGGGTTACACTTCGAAATCTGGTGCCAAAAGCAAGTGCCATGGACTCATTTTCCTGAGAAATGTGATGTTTGAGTCCTGCAAGATTGTTGGTGATATTGAGGTTTAATTGTTTCAGCAAGTCTCCTTGTCTTTGAACAACAATATTCTGTGCATCAATGTACTCATCAACAGCCTGAAATTTTTTCTCTATGGAGTGGATTTCATCTTTAAATGCCATAGTCATAGATCTGAGATACATTGCTTGTTGTTTCAATTCTTCAGCAAGCAGATTTGATGTTTTTTTCAAATGCCTCATTGGATATACCAGTGGTCAGTTGAGTGAATTTGTGACGGGTATCAGCTGGTTCGCTCTGTTTGTTGCCCTCTGTCTATACGTTGAGTGACATCTACACCAGCTGGTTCTGGCTCTGTGACATATATATATATATATATATATATATATATATATATATATATATATATATATATATATATATATATATTATATATATATATATATATTTTTTTGTATTTATGGATTACTCAAATTTTATGTCAAAGGTACCTATATTCAATGTTAATAATTTTGATGAATATAAAATATGTTGTCTCATCTTGCAGCAACTCATGAGGATATGCTGGATGTAATCAATGATGGCCCAATCGAGATCACAACTATGGTATCAACAGGAGCAGATCAAGGAAAAGTGATAGACAAACTCAAGAAAGATTGGACCAAGGATGACAGGAGAAGAGAAAACCTTGACTTCGTTGCAAAAGACATGATCTTGAAGACTCTGGACAGTAATAGGTTCATTAGGATCAAAGATTGAAAAATAGCAAAGGAGATGTGGGACAAATTGGCACTGATCAATGAAGTATCAGAAGCAGTTAAAGAAAACAAATTGTCTGTTGCAAAAAAGAAATTTGAGAACTTCAAAATGAAGGCTGGTGAAACCATTGATCAAATGGACAACAGATTCTCAAGCATCATCAGTGTACTGCAACAACTTGGACACACATATCCACAGAAAGAAATGTGCCTGAAGATCTTGAAAGGCTTACCTGAAAGATGAAAGATCATCACATCAGTAATTAGAGGAACAACAAATCTTGCAAACACTGATACCTTAACTCTAATATCTCAACTAAAGGCTCATGAATTTGAGTTGAACGGCAAAGACAGTGCACCAGCAGAGGCATATAAGGCCAGTGCACTAATTTCACCCCATCAAAGTAACACAGCTAAAACAGCAAAGAGACACATGAGCTGAAGGAACAGTAGCTTTACTGGTAAAACATTTTGACAGGTTTATCAAGAAGAAGCAATTCAATGGAGGATCATCATCATACAAGAAGTCTAGTACAATCAAAGACATGAATAAAAAGGATGATGAATACAGATGCTTAAACTGCAAGAAAAAAAGTCATTTCAAGGCTGATTGCCCTGAAGAAAAGGACAAAGATGAGGATAAAAAGAAATACAAGACAATTGATTAGATAAAAAGCAAGAAGGCACTCAAAGCTGAAACTAGCAGTGAAAAGAATGAAGAATCATATGAAAATGATTCTGGAGATGATGATGTAGCTGACAGCTCAGACAATGAAAAAGCCTACCTATGCCTTATGGCTAAAGAATCTTATGAAACTGAGGTAACATCCAGCTCACACTCATCATCTAGTGCATCCACATCTGACACTGCACAATCTTCTATTCTTTCACTAGATTCTGCAAACCTAATCCAAAATCTCATGAGCAAATTTGAAGAAATTGAGATGAATCATGAAATTATGGAACATGAATGTGAGAATCTAAGAAAGGAATATAAAAGATTAAATAAAGAACTGGACAAAGTAAAGCTGAACAAACTAGTAAGAAGATCCACTCAACTGATCAACAAGCAGCAGATGATCACCCATCCAATGTTGAAAGACCAATTGAGAAAATCTCCCTACCAGTTAAGATCACCACTGCACCACTCAGTGCACCAGTGTACAAACCCCCCAAAAGGTTGGATCCAGATCTGGTCTTGGCTACAACAGTCAGGATGACAATAGAAACAATGGTCAACTCAAATCTGAATCTAGGACAAAGAATGGACCAAAATTCAGAAAATGACAGGTCATAGTTTCTACCACTCATCCTACTCCGGTGAAGTCAAATACTAGTGTAGTAAAACAGTAGAGTAAATCATCAATCCAGCCATGTTAAGACAAATGAGTTCAGAAAGGTAAGGGAAGACTTTACCCTTCTGAGGATGATTGGAACATTACACCCCCAAAATATAAGAAGAAACCATTTCATAACATGCATCATGTGTTCAAGAAAAGCCAGCCAAGGCATATTCCTAGACACAAGAAGCAACATGAAAATAGGGTTCCCTCTACATATTGGAAAGTGAAAAAGGATGCAAATGCACCAAAAAGTAGAGAAAAGTATCAGAATACCTTTAGTGGAAAGATTAGAAGATATTCTGTCATACCTTATACATATGAAGTTGATGACTTCAACTATCCAAAGAGAAGATCATTTGGATATACATTTGGAGTAGGAGGCATGAGTGCTAACAGGCATGGACCCAAACAGTGTTAGGTACCTAAACTAAATTAATGTATTTTGCAGGATGTCTGGTACATAGACAGTGGATGTTCCAGACACATGACAGGGAACAAGGGGTGGCACACTGACTTTAAAGCTTTTGATGGACCCAAAGTTACTTTTGGAGGCAAAGAAAACCCTGGTAAAATTAAAGGGGAAGGCATAATGCTCAAAAACAGTTTGAAGATTCAAAATATGCCTTATGTTAAAGGACTGAATTTCAATCTACTAAGTATAAAGGCTACAATGTGCACTTCAACAAGGAAGGATGCAAAGTGATTCACAGTCAAACCAACACAGTTGTACTTACAGGAAGGAGAGAGGACAACATGTATGTGATAGATTGGAAGACAACAAGAGCAGAAACATGCTTGCTTGTCAAAAGCAAGCAGTCAAACAACTGGATTTGGCATAGGAGATTGAATCATCTCAACTTCAAAACCATCAACACACAGACAAAGAACAAGCTAGTTGAAGTCCTACCAGAGGTCACATTCAAGAAAGAAGGTCTATGTGATGCATGTCAAAAAGGGAAACAAATTAAAAGTTCCATCAAGTCAAAGCCCTATCAGTCAACAACAAGAATCTTACATCTATTGCATATGGACCTTTTTGGACCAGTCACACCAGTCAGTGTAAGTGGAAATAAAATACACTCTAGTAACGGTGGATGACTTCTCCAAATTCACCTGGACCATTTTCATGAACAAGAAAAGAGAAACACTCAAAAAGCTTCCAGACTTGTTAAGAAGAATTCAAAATGAAAAAGGAACTAAAGATCATCAAGATCAGATCAGATAGAGGCATAAAGTTTCTAAATGAAGTCATCAGAACCTACTGTGAAGATAATGAAGTACTGCATCAACTATCAACAGTAGGGACTCCACAACAGAATGGTGTAGCAGAAAGAAAAAACATGACACTCAAAGAAGCAGTTAGAACAATGATTGCAGAAGCATGTTTGCCAAAGAGATTTTGGGTTGAAGCAGCAAATACAGCATGCTATACTTAAAACAGATCAATCATCAACAAACATCATGGAAAAACTCCATATGAAATATGAAATGGAAGAAAACCTAACATTTCACACTTACATATGTTTGGATCTAAATGCTTTGTTTTGAACAGAATCAGCTACATACTTTTGATGAAAAAGCTGATGAAGCAATCTTTATGGGATACTCAGACACCAGCAAAACCTCCAGAGTTCTCAACAAAAGAACCCTGGTGATTGAAGAGTCAATTCATGTAGTCTTTGATGAACCAAACACAAATGGTGAAAGCCTTCAAGAACAAGAAGAAGGAGCAGCACAAAGGCAATTTTATATGAATACAATAGTACCAGCTACAATTCTGAATCACAATTTTGGAAATCAAGATGAGCCACCAGTACATACAACAGAAGTGGCACCAGAACAAGAACATGAAGCTGATGTACAAACTGAAGTTGTGGAAGCACCAAGTCAAGAACAAATTCAACCTGACCTTAACTGGTTAAGAGACCATCCTGAAGATCAAGTCATTGGAGACATTGATACAGGAGTCAGAACTAGAAGACAACTGGAGAATATGCTAACATGTTTTCTATCACAAGTGGATGATGCAATGGATGATGCAATTCAAGATGCTGACTGGATTACAGCCATGCAAGAAGAACTAAATGAATTTGAAAGAAATAAGGTCTGGGAACTTGTTGACAGACCAGACACAGCCAACATTATTGGAACAAAATGGGTATTTAGAAACAAGATGGATGAACAAGGGACAGTTGTCAGAAACAAAGCAAGGCTAGTAGCAAATGGCTGTTCTCAAGCAGAAGGCATAGATTGTGATGAAACTTTTGCTCCAGTAGCAAGATTGGAAGCAATCAGACTATTTCTAGCCTTTTCAGCCCACAAAGACTTCAAAGTTTACCAAATGGATGTCAAGAGTGAATTCCTAAATTGACTTTTGAAAGAAGAAGTATATGTGGAACAACCTCCTAGTTTTCAACTCAAAGGGAAAGAAGATAAAGTGTAGAAGCTCAAAAAAGTCACTTTATGGACTCAAACAGGCACTCAGAGCCTGGTATGAAACACTATCACAAATCCTGACCAACAATGGATTCAACAAAGGAACCATTGACAAGACTCTCTTCAAGCTAGAGGAAGGAACAAGCACTCTATTAGTCCAAATTTATGTTGATGACATCATTTTTGGATCATAAGATGAAAAGTTACGTGAGAAATTTGCAAACTTAATGAAAAGAAAATTTCAGATGAGCATGATGGGAGAACTGAATTATTTTCTTGGACTACAAGTCAAGCAAATGAAAGATGGCATCTTTATAAATCATGCCAAGTACACAAAAGACTTGATACACAAGTATGGCATGGACACAAGTGGGACATCAGATACACTAATGTGTGAAAGAGTTATTCTTGGAAAAGATGAAAATGGAAAGGATGTAGATTAGACGCTTTATAGAGGAATCATTGGATCCCTACTTTATTTAACTGCAAGTAGACTTGATATAGCATTTGCAGTAGGAGTATGTGTAAGATTTCAAGCTCAACCAAAGGAATCACACCTCCTAGCAGCCAAAAGAATAATCAAATATCTGAAGAACACCATCAATGTTGGAATTTGGTATCCAAAGGATGGAGGATTTAAGTTAATATCATATTCAGACTCTGATTATGCTGGATGCAAGATATATAGAAAAAGTACTTTTGGAACCTGTCAAAAGCTAGGCAGCAGACTAGTTTCATGGTTTAGCAAAAAGCAAAACTCCATATCTACATCAACAGCTGAAGCTGAATATATAGTAGCAGGCAGCTGCTGTACACAAATACTATGGATCAGACAACATCTAAGGGATTATGGAATGGAGGAGAAGACAATTCCAATTATGTGTGACAACACAAGTGCAATTTCTATCATTGAAAATCCAGTACTACATTCAAGAACTAAGCACATTGATGTGAGACATTATTTTATCAGAGATCATTGAAAAAGGAGATGTCATTCTAAGATATATACCTACTGAAGATCAATTGGCTGACATTTTCACAAAACCACTCAGTCATGAAAGATTCAGCAAGTTGAGAACTGAGTTCGGAATGATAGAAATTGACAAAGTGCTAAGGAGCAGCTAACTGGAGTAATCAGCCAAGTAACTTCATCAGCTGACTGAACCCTTGCCGTAATGAGTAAACTCATGTGGCAGGCAAGGCACTGATACTCAGTGAAGTCAACTACACTGATTGTTAGGAACATGTATATCGGTAGCTCAGTGAAGAAGTCACTAAACCGTCTTAGTGACCAGCAAGGTCACTCCATCAGAATATGCAATGGAGTAAACAACAAACTAAAGTGTGAACTAAATCAGTTTTATACACGTGGAAAATCAATAAGTTATGAAGGATTATACTGTGGAAAATTACTCACGTGGAGATCAATTAATAATCGTGGAGGTAACTATATTTTTTTAAAATTACAATCGCCTCGATTCCCGGGATTTATCATTACTTACCTCAATCCACTACCCAACTACACTCAAATACCATGATTTATACACATAAAATCATGCCATTACGTCATAAAATCCTTCCATATTCAACCACGTTCACACTACCAAGAATCACCCTATTTAAACAACACTTAGAGGTTTTTCAGAAATCTTTACGCTCTCTCAAAATCAAAAACCCTATTTCTTTCTCTAAAAAATCGAAACTCTTCTAAATATCAACATTACTCAAACAATGGCTTCCTCTCCCCAAACCACTCAAACTGGAACACAATATGAGAAATCGATTGCTACTGGATCGTTCTTTCAAGAAGAACACTACCTAAAACTGTGCGGAAATGATGAAGATGCAAAAAGACTGGCAGCTGGTTGCAAACATCTGAGATTACTAACCTTTCTAAATCCTCCATTCACCGATGTTTGCTATGAAAGTCTAATCTCTTTCTGGAAGACTGCAAAGTATGTCTCTGGGATCTTTGCAGAAGACAAGATCGTTGCATCTGTCAACGGCACACAAGTAGTCATTACAGCGAAGGTAATTCGTAAACACCTCAAACTTTCGAATAAAGGTCAAGCAAAAGTGGCCTTGGTACCACAAAACTTGGATGAATTCTGGGCAACAATTGCTAAGACAGCAAACCCAAGATCTAAGAAGGTCAACTGTCTTCGATCCGCGTTAAAGAAACCCTTTAGTGAGTTCAAAGCACTAATTGAAAAGAGAATTGAATCAAAGATAGGGGCAAATAATGCCATGACAGAGGTTAGAATGCGTCTGATGTGAATCATCTACAATAATCTAGAGTTCAATTGGGCCAACTACTTCCTTAGAATCAAAGAACAAATCCAAGGAGAGGCAAATGCGGCCAAGAATGGGATAGTAGAAGGAAAGAAGAAAAAGGGATTTAACACGTGTTAAAGCAAATATAGCACTTACGATTAACTTATCTTGCCGAGTCTAGTGCGCACACGAGATAAAAACATCCTGTTTAATCTGCTGCACTTTATGCAAATCAGCACTTGAACTTGAAGACATTGGAGTTCAAGTGTAGTTTGCAACAATTTTAGTTATGCTGTCTTCTTTTGTCAAATTGGAGTTGCAGTCTGTTTGAACTAGTTTATCTTTTGATTTATTGCGTTTGGTGTGCTTATTTTCTGCTTGGATCTTATATGTAGCTCGTACATTTTTCAGCTCCATGCTGAAATTTCACTCTTACAACACTGTCAATAAATATTGAAATGTTTCCTGCTTCAAACATTTTTGGAGGGAAAAAGTAGGAAAAAGGCAAACTCACTTGTTAGTATGGTATACTCGTTGTTCTTGACCATGTATTCCCGATGCATGTATCATATGTTATTGTGTTGTCTCGTGACTAACAGCTCTATAATTTCACAGAAACTGTCACAGATAGATTTCACCACCAACAAGCATACACAACCGATTTCAATGCATGACTGAAAGTGCCATATATAGATTTCACCTTTGAAGACCAACAAGCGTGCACAACCGATTTCAACGCATGATTGGGTCAGAAGGATGTGTCGTAGTATGTCTGGGACTCATCCGAAAACAACGTGTATGGTCTAACCTACAGCTCCAATAGCGGTTAAATATATGAAGGATGAGGTTGTTGCACGAAAGAGCTGAGATATTGGCTACATTTGAGGTATATTTTAACTAAAATCATGTGTTTATACTACTTTGATTTTTCAAGTGATTTAAATTTATTAATTTTAAATTTGTATAACTAAAAGGCAACACTCTCTAATTTTGAACATGCCAATGTGGTTAAACTATTCAGTTCCTGTATAACTGTCACGGATGGTGTAACCAAGGTATATCTTGTGTTAAAAGTATATAGAAGACATACTTTGACTAAGTGCAACCCTAGTGGTGATCGGGAGAGAAGCTTGTTGATTGTTGATATTGAGCTGACGTGGCGAACGATAAGTGGAAGATAAATATAGAATGATTGTAGGGATAATTTTTGTGGGATGTGATGTTGTAATGGTGATAAATATAAAAGGATTGTAAAGATTATTTGTGTGTGATTAGATGTTGTAATGGTGGTAAATATTTTGAATTTACTAATAAAATAATATTAAATATTACTTAAAAGGGGTTTGGCACCTTTTTCAGGACAGAACATGGTCTTATTGTCTCTCCCAAAATAGAGAATGAGCTAGATAGTCCCCAAAAACATTTATCTATTTTGCTTCCACCACATTACATTTGCCTAAAGAATTACTCTATTCTGACAAAAAAACAAGGAGAACATCTCCACTAATGCCTTACTATGGTTGCTCTAAAGCGCTGATATGTAAGAATGTTGTCTATGTATTTATCTGTTTGATGTTTTATTTAGACTTTTGATGATGCTTTCACCTTTTGATGCGTTCTTATACATAACTACAAGTACAACAGACTTTACGTGGGAAAGATGTGCTTAACGTTATGAAGAAATTAGCGGGAGTTATTAAGTTTCTGCACAACGGGAAACAAGCAATTCACGGCGACCTCAAATCCGGAAATATAATAATCGGTAGAGAGTATAAATAATAATTAATTATATTAATGATGATTCTATGTTTTAATTTTTACTAGTAACTAATTAATGATTTTTACGATATACAGATAAAACAGTCAATGTTATTCGAGTTTGGATTAGTCATCAAAAAAGGATAGGCAACCAAAACATAACAATTGGCTATTTTGACCGCACGATTAAAGTAGTGCAATTTTTACTAACTATCATGTATCGATTCTCTCCTTGGTGTAACTGCCGTCAAAGTAGCCAATTGTTATCTCTTTGGGTGTTTCTCCTTTTTGGTGACTAATCCAAAGTCGAATAACATCGGCTCTTTTGTCTGCACATTGTAAAAATCATTAATTAGTTACTAGTAAAAATTAGAACACAAAATTATCTTTAATATAATTATTTATTTATACTCTATCGATTATTATGCTTTCGGGCTTGAGGTCGCCGTGAATTACTTGTTTCTCGTTGTGCAGATAGTTAAGAACTACCGCTAATTTCTTCAAAATGTTAAGCACGTCTTCCCACGTATGGTCTGTTGTATTTATGTATAAGAACGCATCAAAAGGTGAAAACATTGTCAAAAAATAAACAAACAAACAAACAGATAAATACATAGACAATATTCTTACCTATCAGCGCTATAGCTAAAGTCTCTCTTCAATTTATTCTAACACGAGATATATCTTGCTTACACCATCCATAACGGTTGTACAGGAACTGAATAATTTAACCATGCGCGTTGGCATTTTCAAGATCAGAGAATGTACCTTTTCATTTTACAAATTTAAAATCATTAAATTTAAATCACTTGAAAAATCAAAGTAGTATAAACACATGATTTTAGTTAAAATACACCTCAAACGTAGCTAATATCTCAGCTCTCTTTCGTTCAACTACCTTAACCATCATATATTTAACCGCTATTAGAGTTGTAAGTAGACAGTACGCGTTGTTTTCGGGACCTGTCCCATACATACAATGCAACATCCTCCTCACCCAGTCATGCGTTGAAAATCGGTTGCGTACGCGTAGGTCTTCAAAGACGAAATCTATTTGTGGCATTTTCACTGCTAGTTGACAACCCCGAGCATCATCAACAAAGTTAAGGCAAAAATTAGAAGACAAAGAAAGCATTCATGTCGAAAAGCAAAAACAAATATTTGCAGGAAAGCAGTTGGAGGATGGACGAACACTCGCCGAATATAACATTCAATCCACTCCACCGAGCCCTTGTGGAGGATGTAGTTGGTGGCCATAACACGTATTCTTCTGAATTTAACTACTTTTTCATATTCAAATCTTGATTTATGTAGGAAATATTAAATGGTTCATGATATAATGATGATGAGCTTATAAGAGACTTGAGAATGGAGAAAGAGGAGTAGATAAAGTTGGCGAATTTCGGGCAGTTATGGCAATAAAGACACATGGAGGGGAAATTGTTGTGACGCCCCTGTCCCGGATACCGCACTTCTTATCCGGAAAATCGGCCGACACGCACATACTTAAAATTTAATCTAATTATATACGTAAGCCTTACGTAGTCAAATATCAGAAAACAAGAAATAGTTAAACGACTGACTCGTGTAATTAAAAACAACTAAAAGTGATCGAAAGTAACAAAGACTGCATCTATTACAACATCAAAGACTTATTATAATCATCAAATACAAATGAATCCATTACAACTTGTTAACCATAAACTCAACTCATTGAATTATATCATTACAAAAGATAACAAAATCAATACCAAATCTGTAATGCAATAAAGGAAAGTAAACTTCGTCTGCGTCATCTCCGGGTCACTCCTCAGTAGTCTCGAAAACAATTTACAAATACACCACATTCTCGGGGTGGGAACAAGAAAGAAGAGGGGTAAGTAATTATGTAGTCAGTAAGGGGTAGAAGAAACGATAATAATAAATAGCAGTATATACATACATAACATGAAAATTTTCTACAATCACTACCACATAGAATGTAACAGTGGAAGCTCACTCACCCTCTACCAGCTCCGTAGTACATTCTCACACAAGTAAATTTAGGGCCAAAGATCCAAAAGTACACAAAACGGATTTATTGGACTTATAAGGACAAAAAAGAATCTGTTGGACTTATAAGGACACAAATTAGATAGGTAGGCTCAAATACCCTTAATAAAGAAGAGAAAAAAAAAGAAGATGGGCGGACGCACGCTAGCTGAATGTTTGTGATTTTTTTGTTTTTTCTAATTCTTTTTCTGTGTCCGCTAGCTGAATGTTTGTGATTTTTTTGTTTTTTCTTTTTCTTTTTCTTTTGGACACAGATGTTGAATGTTGTTGCTTTATTTGTTTTTTTTATAATTTTTTTTAGCACACGACGCAGTGTTGTGAATTTTTTTATTTTATTTTTTGTGATCCGAAGGTTGTAAGTGACCACTGCGATACAGAGACACCGCGTTAAAGTGACACCGTGATGCTCTAACAACCGCGATGCAGTGATCACCCCGATGCAGTGACCACCCCGATGCAATCACCAACCGCGATGCAGTGACCCCTCCCGATGCAGAGACATCACGATGTTATAACATTTGACGATGCAGAGACATCGAACTGATGCAGTGACCGCCCCAACGTATTGACCATCCCGAAGCATTGACTGACCCAATGGTTGACCGCTGCGACGCATTCGCCGTCGGGATGCATTGACCGCCCCGACGCATCGACTGTCGGGACGCATTGACCGCCGTGACACATTGACTGTCGGGACAAACTCACCACCCCGACGCATTGACCGTTGCGACGTATTGACCGTCGAAACGGATTGACCGCTCCGATGCATTGCACCGCCACGACTCATTGGCCGTCCCGACATATTGACCACCGCGACACATTGGCCGCACCGACGGATTAACCGTCGCGACGTCATATTTTTAGTAGTGACGTCATATTGTATCGATTTATGCAGTGACATCATAATGTATCAATTTATGCCGTGATGTCTTATGGTATCGATTTATACAGTGACGTCTTACAATAACGTCTTATTATACCGATTTATGCAGTGACGTTTTATGGTATCGATTTATGCAATGACGTCTTATTGTATCGATTTATGCAGTGGCATCTTATTATATCGATTTATGCAGTGACATCTTATTATATCGATTTATGCAGTGACGTTTTATGGTATCGATTTATGTAGTGATGTCTTATTGTATCGATTTATACAGTAGCGTCTTATTATATCAATTTATGTAGTAACATCATGCAGTGACATCATGCAATGACGTCTTATTATATCGATTTATGCAGTGACATCATGCAGTGACGTCATATTATATCGATTTATGCAGTGACATCATGCAGTGACATATGAGATTGCTATGTCCGAAATATGAGATTGCTAAGCCCGAAACATCATAACTTTTCTATGTGGTCACTTTAAATACAGTACTTTAAAGTCCGACTTGATTTCTGAAAATCGATTTTTTTTCCATAAAATCGACGCGATCCAGTGACATTTATTGATGCATTGACACGTGATGATCCGGTGAAGAAGAAAAAAAAAAGAAAAAAAAGGGTCTTTAGATACCCCAAAAAGTTTTATAAAGAAAAAGTGGTTTCTCAAGGAAGACTTTTAAAGAAATTAGCAATTTGGCAAACTCAGAAAAACAAAAATGGATCAGGTCCACAATCCACAAATAGTATCACTCATACAATGAATACAACCCTTCTCTAATCAAAGCCATGCATTAATACACCCCTGCTGCCCAAAAAAGAAAGAAAATGTGATGGTTCCAACTTCATCACATTTTCAGCTGCTAAATTTCCGAGATCTAAGTCCCCATGAAAGCAATGTTCCCCAAACCAAACCGCTATATTGATTACAAAGAAAACAAACAAACAAAAAAACATACAAATTTGCAGCTTTAACTTTGCTCCGTGATGATGGAACATTTATTATTAAGTGACACCGCGATGCAGTGACCCCGCGATGCAGGGACACCGCGATGAAGTGACACTTAAAAATGTTGTGAGAAAAAAAATGTCACTGCAGTTTTGTACACAAGCAGAATCGAGCTAATGGATGCCAAAAAAAAAGTCAAAGATTTGAGATTGAAAATTGAGCAATTAAGTCATTTTTCTCCAATAATTCTTGTAAGAATGAAAGCAGGAGGTGTTGATTCGATAGCAAGAAAAAAGACTTAATTGTTCAAAATCAATCATTGAATAGCCATTGAATAGCAATCTTACCCTCAGTATCAATCAAGAAAAACCTTTGCAAAATGTATGATATTCTGATCAAAATGGACAAGAAAGCAGGGGAATTGAAATCTGATAGCTATTCAATGGTTAATTCAGCATTTTCCGATCAGATTCCGGCGGCTTTTAGTTTATTCGATACTCAATCTTCTTCCTTACCATTCAATCTTAGCTAGCTAGTTCAGCAGGGGAATCCACAGATCGTAGACTATCGGAATTCGCCAATTCACTCGGATTGCCGTTCAATTCTTCAATTAATACACGCCTTCGATCGTAGGCAATCATCAGCTAGAGATTGAAAAATAAATTAAAGAGAAAAACAAATTGATTAATGAATTAATCAAGATAATTACCTGGATGAGAAAAGATGATTCGGTAGCCATTGCCGACGTAGTCATGAAGTTTCAACTTGCCATGGGTGATATGAATCAACTTGCAGGTTGCAGGTTGGGAAAAGGATCTCCGATTGCAAAAGCCCCGGCATCTTAATATATTCAGAAAACTAGACAGGTGATTTTGAGGGTAATTTGGGAAAGTTAAAAAAAAAATGTCCTTATAAGTACAACAGATTCCTTTATGTCCTTATGAGATTAATAAATATAAAAAACTATACTTTTAAAGAATTAACTCGTAAATTTATTGTTACACCATATTTCGTATTTTGAGAATGCACCACAACATAATTTACACTATAGAGGCATTGACTCATTTACACGTAGTTGCATAGGAGTAGTAAAGTAATTTTCAGATCGTCTAAATCAGAGGAGTGACCGTGAAAATATGTTGCCGGAATACCTGATAATATAATGAATTGAGGGTGACCACAATAACACCCTCAATTAACCCCCAAAAATTTTTCCCAGCCCCAATAGTCACAATGGTCCCTTAATGTACCCCCAACTCATAAATCCCCCTATCAATGCCTTTATATTTCAGGGGACTACTAGAGTACTTTTTGTGTTAGAAAAAATATATAATTCTCTCTCCTATTAAAACATGTGGTGTAAAATTAATATGATGATAGATTGAGGAGAAAAGTTGTTTATTGGAGGTTGTATAGACGATGTTTATTGGAGTGAATTTTTTTTAGATGTTAAAAAAATATAACTAAAACGGAAAACAATGTGTTTGGAGGGAGTAATTGATGCCTCCTACTGGGGTCACTCTGACACCTGTTAAAATCACATACGAATCGGGGGTCCAAATTCCACGTACCAATAGTGAATACCACAATGAAAACGGCCATCGGAGCACCCCACCTCTTTCCCTATTTTCGTCACTCTTCTCAATCGTCGAATAGCTTTTTCCCGCCGGGAGCTGCCGCCACCCCAATGAGAATCTCCTTTCTCCTTCACACTTCACTGCCCCACGACATTGTTCTCGTTACTTCACCGTGGGAGCTATAGATGGCGGTAGCACCAAAACTGCCGCTGCCAGTAGTGATAAATTCACCTGGGATGACGTACATCGGTTATGTGACAGATACCGTAATGAGCCTTTTGACCTCAAAGGCTTCTCTGACAAAATCAAGCTCTGCAATCGCAACTCCGTAATTCTCCCATCTTTTCCCCATGTATCTATTTATGCATGTCAGTGATGCCACTTCTTTAAATGTCTTCGAACTTTATTTTGAATTGCAGGAAAAACAATACGAGTTTATGCCATTTATCATTGAGGGCGAAATAGTTGGCTATGTCCATCATGGGTATGGTTATCGACTGACTTCGGTTTTTTTTTTTTTTGGCGGTAACTTATTGCTTTTGAGTGAGTGACTATACAAGATATTTTTGCAGCTGGTTTGCGTAATCTGATTGTGGTGTAATGCAGGAAGATTAAGTTGTTTTGTCAATTTTCTAATAATACTTAAATTTTTTGGTTGAAAGCTCTTGTTTGGAACTTTCGGGTTGAAACAGATGTAGACTGACCCGTAAACTAGATTTTCTTATAAAATGAGGTAGATTTTTGTTTGCCTGATCAAATTCCAGATTAGGTTATTGCTGTTTGACAGGTATGATTTTCACTACTTTTATTAACAACATAAAAATCCAACAGATTTTGCTTGTATTCTTTATAATGTGGTGGCTAACTTTACAAGGTTCACTGAAAATTTGTTTCAGCTCTTCATGTAGACAGTTTCAGTGCCAAACTTTAAAACTGAAATTTCCTCTTCCCGCTTTGACCTAAGTTTAAGTCGAGCTGTTGGGGTTCATATGATGATCACAAAACCCAACACTCATAGTGAATCTTTTCTAATATTGACTTGATAGGTTTGCTGATCACCTGAAGAGATTTAAGGATGTGTTTATCTTGTCAAAATACGATTCTCCAAGTGGCAAACCTGTTCACTTTGTCACACTGCATTCGATGCTTAGCACACCTGAGTTTAGGACTAAGGCCGTTGGAGATGTTGTTAAGTGCTTAGGTGAGGAAGTAATTCCAGGTATACGAAATGAGGTACTTGATACATTGATAGGTAATCCAGTTTTTTGGCACTGTTGATGTTGTTCATGGTGGAGAAAATTAATAATTTTGCTGCTGACAGCTTTACCCTGTCTCTTCATCATTTGGTCGCCCGGTGTGTTTCTCATTAGAACGTGCAGCTGCTCCATACTTTGGAATAAAGGTATAAATCTCTGTTGCTTGAAGACATTTTTAGGTTTTCTTTACTTGAGAATGTTGTTGTACATCATTCTACTTTGCAGATGAGTATTTTGGAGAACTAGCCATTAGATTGTTTCATATTTGTGGTGAATCATTCCTTTTGTATTATAGTAAATAATTTCCAAATAAGTGCCTTCCAGCACAGTTGTAAGTTAACAGAAGTTAGATGAAAGGTCCATGCCTGCTTGCTTTAAGTATCCTTGAAGTCCTTCCTGTTTCGTAACCTTCTTCATGCTCCTGTGATGCAATGAAAAGCTTAATTCTGCACATTGATGTCGTATTACACTTTTTTTCATTCTCTTTTAATGGTGATTATTGGAAACCAGGCTTATGGTGTTCACATGAATGGTTACACTCAAAGAGCTGGAGAGAAGCATTTGTGGATAGGGAAGAGAAGTAAAGTAAAATCTACATACCCAGGGATGCTAGATCACATAGTTGCTGGAGGACTGGTAAATTACTGCCTCCCATGTCCACTAAAACTTCTTAAAGAAGAAAATAGATTTTTCTTTTTTTGCATACCATAATTTCCTTCAAATTGCAGCTTACTTGGATACCCACGTAATATCGCAGTTTCCAGTCATTCATCGCCCAAATGTTTTCACCAGAAGTCAATATAGACCTACCCATTTTGCTAGACAAGCCCATTGGCAGATTCAATTTTGCTATTGTAGTTTATTGACCTATTTCCCCGGACAAGCCTATGTTTATAGTTGCTTCCAACTTGAAAAAGGGGTTTTCGCGAAGAGCGGAATTGTGGGCTCCATATCAATCTTATCCCTACATAGTTGAAAAGTATAGACAATTACTAATTTGCGAAGAAATAGTGTATCTTTAATTTGTATTCTTTGCAAGCTGTAAGTTGTTAGAATAGTTTGTTAGTTAGTTGGTTAGCTATAATTAAGGAATCATTTATATGTTAATGGGAGTTAGTTACTGTTGGAAGTTGGGGTTTTATTAGTCTTTTACTGGTTTATTATTATTATTATTATTATTATTATTATTATTGTTATTATTATTGTGAGCCGTCTTATAAGGCCTAATTTATATTATTAAAGTAGGGTTTCTAGAAAGAATAAATGGGGCGGCTGGCCTGTCTAAGTTTCCTAGGTTTTAGGGAAATTAGGGTTTCCTATAATTGTATAAATATATGGCTGATGCGGTAATAAAAAGTAATACACACAGGTTTTCTGTGTTTACCTTTTTCTAACATGGTATCAGAGCCTAGGTCTATAATACCCTAGTTTTGTTTTTCTAAGAGAAAAAAAATTCCATCTTTCCAAGATGAACTACCGAGCAGCATTCACCGGAGAACTAACTAGCAGTGCTAGCACAGGATCTGGAGCAAATACTGGGGGCGAAGATGGAAATACAGTCAATTCCTCGTCTAACCTACTGGTCTCACAGAAGCTGAATGGCAAGAACTACTTGGAATGGTCCCAGACCATTAAACTAATGGTTGATGGCAGAGGAAAGTTAGGTCTTTTGACCGGAGCAAGCAAGGAACCAGAAGCAAATGACCCAAGACTCACAGCCTGGAAATCTGAAAACTCTATGGTCAAGGCATGGCTGATAAATTCCATGGAACTACCCATTGCCGGACCTCATATGTTTCTATCCACTGCTAAGGATATGTGGGATGCTGTAAAGGAGATGTACTCGACTTAGAGAACTCCTCACAGATATATGACCTAAAGACAAGGTTGTGGAACCTAAAACAGGAATCCAGGGATGTCACCACATACTACAACGATATTGTAACCCTTTGGCAAGAACTAGACATCTGTTATGATGACACTTGGGACTGTCCTGGTGACAGTACAAAATTCCAAAAAAGGGAGGAGAATGAAAGGGTTTATTCCTTTCTGGCAGGCCTTAATCCAGTGTTGGATGAAGTAAGGGGGAGGATTCTTGGAAGAAAGCCTCTGCCCTCTCTCAGAGAAACCTTCTCAGAAGTAAGAAGAGAGGAATCAAGGAGAAAAGTAATGTACAAGTCTGGTCAAACAGAGATAGAGGGCTCTGCATTAGCTGCCAGCAAGGGAACTGATGACAAAAGAAAGGATGAAAGACAGAAATTGAAGTGTGAACATTGCAAAAAAAGTGGTCACACAAAGGATACTTGTTGGGAGATCCATGGAAGGCCAAATGGAAGGAATAAGGGCACTGGTTTTCGGAATCAAGAACAAGCAAGGGCCAATAAAGTCTCTTCAGATTTGGTGCACTCATCTCCATCAGGATCTATTCCACTCTCTCAGGAACAATTAGAGCAACTTAGTAAGATGTTGGCTACACAATTGTCCTTAAATTCAAAATCAAACTGTTCCCTAGCTGAATCATGTATTTTTTCTCCTTCTGCCTTTGTAGGAGTCAGTCACCAAATACAGTGGATAGTTGACTCAGGAGCAACTGACCACATGACTGGCTCCTCTGACCTTTTTAAAAGTTACATTCCTTGTGCAGGAAATCAAAAAGTTAGACTTGCAGATGGATCTCTCTCAGCTATTGCTGGGAAAGGATCCATCCAAATCAATCCAAATTTAACTCTCAATGATGTCCTTCATGTGCCTAACCTGACATGCAATCTTTTATCTATATGCAAATTAACTTCTGAACAGAACTGTATTGCTGTGTTTTCTAAGAATGGGTGTGTGTTTCAGGAGGCAATCTTGGGGAAGATGATTGGCAGGTCTGAACTTCTTGGGGGGCATTATATACTGAATCAAGAGTCTCTCTCGGATAAGGGTTCTCTCTTGAAGGGTTGCTATCTCACAGATTCCTTAGTTAATCGGAATAAGAGTGAAAATAAAGTGATTGTAATGCATAGAAGGCTAGGTCACCCCAGTTTTCCTTACATGAAAAAACTATTTCCTGAACTTTTTTTGAATAATAAAAGTACATCTTTTCATTGTGATGTTTGTATTCTTGCAAAACAGAGTAGGAGTGTGTACCATACTCACCCTTATGTCCCATCAAATCCTTTCACCATGGTCCACAGTGATGTATGGGGGCCATCTAGGGTTACTACTCTAAATGGAAAACGGTGGTTCATTACCTTAATTGATGATCACACCAGACTAACATGGGTATACCTCATGAAAGAAAAATCTGAAGTAGAAACTGTTTTCAAACAATTCTATGAAATGATAAAAACTCAGTTTCACACTCAAATCCAAATTTTAAGAAGTGACAATGGCACTGAGTACTTTAACCAATACTTAGGTGGGTATCTTATTGAGAAAGGAATTGTGCACCAAAGTTCTTGTGTAAAAACCCCACAACAAAATGGGGTAGCAGAACGCAAGAATAGGCACCTTCTTGAAGTGGCTAGGTGTTTGTTACTTTCCTCAAAATGCCCTAAAACATTATGGGGAGAGGCAGTGCTGACAGCTACACACTTAATCAATAGGGTACCTTCCAAGGTTATTGGGTATGAGACACCCCTAAGTATGTTTCAAACATGTTTTCCAAAAAACAGGTTGGTAAACAACCTGCCATTAAAGGTTTTTGGGTGTGTTGCATATATCCATATGTATAATCAAGGGAAATTGGAACCTAGATCAAAGAAATGTTGTTTCCTTGGGTATTCACCCACTCAGAAAGGGTACAAGTGTTTTGATTATGAAACAAAAAGATTTGTAGTCACTATGGATGTGACCTTCCTTGAAAACAACATGTACTTTGATCGTGGTCAATTTCAGGGGGAGTCCTATACTAGAAATGAAAATGAAAATGAGAGGTTAATCTATGATTTTTTAAACCTAGACTTTAGGGTCAATAATGACTATAAGGGAATCTGTGCTGATGAAGGCCAAAGTGGGACCTGCAATGTACCTACAACTGGTAAAACCCTTCAGTTTCATGAGAAAACCTATGTGAGGAAGTACCCTAAGAAGGTGGCTAAGCCCCCTAGTGAGCCTGGACCTGAACATGAGTCAATCCATGAGGTGGTTCCTGAATCAACCAACCAGATTAGGACTGATAACAGTACAGAGTCTGAAACAGTTGCACCTGATTCACCTAATTCTGAGAATTCAGAATCTGACCCTCAAGTTTCTGACAGCCTGGGACCAAAACAAACAAAAGACCTCATAACAGACCAAGAACATTTACTCCTTGATGTTCCCATTGCCCTCAGAAAACAACCTAGACTATGTACTCAACATCCTATCTCAAAATACCTATCATATGCCAAACTGTCACCATCCTATAAAGCTTTCACATCAACCCTGTCATCCACTACCATACCTAAAGACATACAAGAAGCTCTTAGGGTTCCTGAGTGGAGAGAAGCAGTTTTGGAAGAGATGAGGGCATTAAAGAAGAATGGGACTTGGGAGGTGATGATCTTGCCAAGGGGGAGGAAAACAGTAGGGTGTAAATGGGTGTTTGTGGTTAAGTATAATTCTGATGGGAGTATTCAGAGACACAAGGCTAGGTTGGTAGCTAGGGGTTTTTCACAAACCTATGGTCCGGATTATTCAGAGACTTTTTCCCCTGTAGCTAAGTTGAATACTA
Source organism: Gentiana dahurica var. dahurica (assembly GCA_024500145.1). NCBI lineage: Eukaryota > Viridiplantae > Streptophyta > Magnoliopsida > Gentianales > Gentianaceae > Gentiana > Gentiana dahurica. Next base: position 71,632,500 of record CM044900.1, read on the forward strand.
TCAGGGTGTTACTGTCAGTGGCTGTGAATCTGGATTGGCCCCTCACTCAACTAGATGTAAAAAATGCCTTCCTTAATGGGGAGTTAAAGGAAGAGATTTACATGGATCCTCCACCTGGGTTCACAGAACAGTTTGGAGGGGGAGTATGCAAGCTAAAAAGGTCTTTGTATGGACTAAAACAAAGCCCTAGGGCATGGTTTGAGAGGTTTATGAAGTTTGTAAAGAGTTTGGGCTTCACCCAGGGAAGATCAGATCATACCCTGTTCACAAAGAGGTCTGGCAAAGGGAGAGTAACTGTCTTGATTGTGTATGTTGATGACATCATTTTGACTGGAAATGATGTGAAGGAAGCAACTCTGGTAAAGCAGCATCTGGCCTTAGAGTTTGAAATCAAAGATCTGGGCCCTTTAAGGCATTTTCTTGGAATGGAGGTAGCTAGATCATCTGATGGACTGGTTTTGACACAGAGAAAGTACACCTTGGACTTGCTTAAAGAAGTAGGTCTTGAAGGGTGTAGGCCTGCAAGTACACCAATGGAGTGCAACCTGAAGCTGGGAAGTGCAAAGGGTGAACAAGTAGATATGGTGATGTATCAAAAGTTGGTTGGCAAGTTGATCTATTTGGCTCATACTAGGCCCGATATAGCCTATGCTGTGAGCTCTGTGAGCCAATTTATGCACTCCCCAAATGAAGTACATTTGGAGGCAGTTAGGAGAATGCTCAGGTACTTGAAATCCACACCAGGAAGGGGTCTGCATTTTAAGAAAACAGACAGGAGAGGTGTATCAGTCTTCACAGATGCTGATTGGGGTTCCTGTACAAAAGACAGGAGGTCCATAACTGGCTATTGTACCTATGTATGGGGAAACCTAGTAACTTGGAGGAGTAAGAAGCAGGATGTGGTGTCTAGAAGTAGTGCTGAAGCTGAGTTTAGAGCAGTGGCACAAGGAATTTGTGAGGGAATCTGGTTACAGAAAGTGATGGAAGATATTGGGGCTGATGTAACTCTTCCAATCAAACTGTATTGTGATAACAAGGCTGCAATCAACATTGCCAATGAGCCCGTGGAGCATGACAGGACAAAACATGTGGAGATTGATAGACACTTTATAAAGGAGAAGTTGGAAAGTGGTCACTTCTGCATTCCTTTTCTACCCTCTGTCAAACAGGCTGCAGATGGTCTGACTAAAGCACTGGAGAAGACTCTGTTTGAAGGTTTTGTGAGCAAGTTAGGCTTGATTGACATCTTCACTCCAACTTGAGGGGGAGTGTTGGAAGTTGGGGTTTTATTAGTCTTTTACTGTTATTATTATTATTATTATTATTATTATTATTATTATTATTGTGAGCCGTCTTATAAGGCCTAATTTATATTATTAAAGTAGGGTTTCTAGAAAGAATAAATGGGGCGGCTGGCCTGTCTAAGTTTCCTAGGTTTTAGGGAAATTAGGGTTTCCTATAATTGTATAAATATATGGCTGATGCGGTAATAAAAAGTAATACACACAGGTTTTCTGTGTTTACCTTTTTCTAACAGTTACTTACAGCTGTACACGCTCAAGGTAGTAACAGGCATCTATAATGTTGGATACATCCCTTTGTAAATCTCACATCGAATATATCTGAATTCAACTCATCTTTCCTCTTATTATTTGGTGCGTTTATGGTATCAGAGTATCAACAAAAGGCTACCAAAAAGCCCGAAAAATGTTTAATTCAAAATCAACTGAAAACACATCCTCTATCAACAATATAAAATGAAATTCTGATTCATCCATCAATATTCTGTCCCTGCAAGTGAAAATTACAACACTCAAACTGAATGGGTCAAGTTATCTGCATTGTTCTCAGTCAATCAGATTATTCATCATCGGACGTGGAAAAGTGGGGTACTTGACTTGCACTATCAAGGCTCCAACTCCAAATGATGTGGATGCTCTGTTTTGTTGGGTGAACAGATAATGCCATGCTCACGGCAAGGTTGGTAAATTCAATGGAATCTGAGCTAGGTCAAGTTTTCCTAATTTCATTCTACAACTAAAGAAGTGTGAGATGCTGTTGCAGTGTTGCTAACACTTGTTCCAATTGAGGAATTTTGCCTAGGCCTTTGGAGTAAAGACAACCCTGAAAGACATGTGTCAAGGAAGTGTAGTTAAAGCGCTAATTGGCAGTGTTCTAAAAATCGCATCTAGGCGCCGCCTAGGCGCCGCCTGGCGCTAGGCGCACCTCCAGCGTCCCGACTTGGCTCTAGGCGACATGTTCTAGGCGATTTGGCATATTACATATATAACTTTTGACATAATTAAAAAATACACTTAACCTAAAAAAAACTCGAAGCAGCATGCCTCCTTTCTAGTCGTTCTTTCTCCCTCTCATTCTCTGTTCTTCCCTCTCACTCCTACTCAAAGCATGATATTGTTGGAGTTGGAGACTTGGGGAATAATGATGATGAGATTGAGGATTGAACTTGAGAGTTGAGACTTGAGAGTATTGACTATTGAGTGTTGAGTTGAGTGTTGAGCATGACATTGATTTCGTACTTTGGGTTTTGGATACTACGTTTCATTGATCTTTTGACACAATTTACAAGTTTTTACTTGATTTTTATGTTTTATGATCATAGGATGTAAAATTTAAATAAGATAAGTATTAATTTTTCAAATTAAAAAAAAAAAAAAAAAAAAACGCCTGGGCGCCGCCTAGGCGCCCTGGGCGCTAGGCGCCCCTGGAGCGCACCGTCATCGCCTAGCGAGTTTTAGAACACTGCTAATTGGTATCATAGCCCTCCAAAAAGGGGGTAAAGCAATAAGTGAAAGTAGAGCCCCCTTTTTCGTAAAAAACAGTGCTTTTTGTCGACGTGAAAATCGCTATTAAGCGCCACTTTTTTTTGGGAAAAAAAATGTAAAATTGGGTCATATAGGGATTGTTTGTGTAATTCTTTTAACACATAAAACGTTATCACTTCAGCAACTGTAAACAGAAACACACAAGAAAACACTCAAATCTTTTCAACGGCTAACTCTCAGCAGTAGCAGCGTCACCCTTCACTCTTCCTCTTCAGGTAATTTCTTTCATCGATCTTCTTCTCTTGTTCTCTCCTATCATCTCCTTCTATAATCTCTAGTCTTTCCCTCACTTTCAGCCACTACACACAGCTTTATTTATTTTTATCTTTTTTTTCTTGTTAGTACTTAGCAATGATTTCCAATCTGTTTGTTGGCCTGTTATGCAACATTGCAACTTTTTTGTCCTACATCATTTTTTTTATAAGTATGAAATCGGAATTGAAGTCTTTACTAGTAAATATTCATTCAATGTTACTGACTTAATGTTATTGTAATTTGTTAGTTGTCTCACAATTAGAATTCAGAATTTAGAAGCATTATGTTAGTATAGATTGTAGATTTTGTGTAGCGGTGTGGTGGTATATTGATGAATGAGTACTGGGATCTCAAAGACATACCAATCATGATAACTTTTTGTAAAACCATATCCTTGATTATTATAATATGGTATGGTCTCAAGAAAATTCACATCCATTGTACAGTAGTACTGTTGAGAACCGAATATTTTTTTTTATTTTTATATTTAATTTGATGTTATTATAAGGGTATTGTTGGTATTAGCGAGTAATAGGGCATTAGTTTAGTTGAGGCGGCTGTGTGTAGCCATTTTCTTGCTAGTAAAGTTTTGTGTAATTATAAATATGGATGTAATGTCCTAATAATGATATGAATATAAATTGTTTCTTTTATCTCTCTAAAATTCTACATTGTATCAGAGCCATGATCGATTAACCCTTAGAGATTTCGATATGAATTATAAGGCAGCCATGACCGGTGAAAAGAGCTCCTCATCGTCTGGCGTTAACCCGGCGGGAGTAGACAATCAGAACCAACTCGGGTCAGCGGGAAAAATTACCTTGAGTGGGCACAAACGGTGAAATTGGCGATTGATGAGAGAGGACAGCTTGGACTTTTGACTGGCGGAACCCCTCAGCCACGGCCTGAAGATCCAAAATTCAGGTCTTGGAAGTCAGAAAATTTGATGATGATGGTGTGGCTTATCAATGCTATGGAGCCACCCATTGCTTGTCCCCATATGTTTTTAGCTACCGTAAAGGATATTTGGGAAGCGGCTAAGGAGATGTATTATGATGTGGAAAATGCATCTCAGGTTTACAAGTTAAAAACAAAGTTGTGGATATGAAGTTGGTGGCACGTGATGTTACTATGTACTACAATGACATAATGGCATGAATTGGATATATGCCATGATGATTCATGGGATTGCTTAGCTGATCGTGTGAAATTTTGAAGAGGGGAGAATGACAGGGTCCACTCTTTTCTATCCGGGTTGAATCATGGCTTGATGAGGTAAATGGGGAGGATTCTCAGGAGAATTCCCTTACCATCCCTGATGGATTTTTTTTCTGAGGTCAGAAGAGAAGCTAAGAAGCAGGTGATGCAGAAAAGGCCACAATCAGAGATAGGGGATCAGCCCTTGCTACCCGAGACTTGGAAAAAAAAGTGATAGGTCGAAGGTTAAGTGTGATCACAGCAAGAAACTGGGGCATACGAAGGAGAACTGCTAGAATCTGCATGGGAAACCAGCGTAAAGCCAAGGCCGTCAGGGGGAGAGCAAGGAAACCGGGTCACTTCTGATTCTGGGCAATCAAATCCTTCAGGGTTCTTTCCTTTCAGCAGAGATTAGTTAGAGCGAATCAGTAAATTCCTTGACTCTCGGAAAACCAATTTTACTTGTACCCTTGCTGGCTCAAGTATACGTCCCTTCATCTCCATGAGTGAGTTTAGCCTTAAATATTCTTGGATTGTAGATTCTGGAGCAAGAAATAATATGACTGATGTCTCAAAATTATTAGTCACTTATACACCGTGTGCGGGCAATCAGAAACTCAAAAGTGCCTATGGTTATCAATCCATAATTGCGAGAAAAGGAACATTTGTCCCAGTTTAACCCTAGAAATGTCCGTCATGTTCCTAATTTAGCCTGAAATTTACTTTCAATTTGAAACTTGTTGCTGATGAGAAGTGTATGGTTTAATCTAATATAGATGGATGTGTTTTTCAGGACTCGGCGCCAGGAAAGATGATTGGCAAGTCTAAGTTGGTTGGTGGTCTCTACATCCTAGAGGAGAAATTCAAATATGAGGTGTCTCTTTCCTAGATTAGTCGTCCCAACTCAGAGTCTTTTGTTGCTCAGAATAAAGTCCTTAATTGGCATAAAAGATTAGGACATCCTAGTTTGAGTTATATGAAAAAATTGTTTCCTACTTTGTTCAAAAATAAATATTTCAGTGTTTTCTAATGTGTAGTGTGTGAACTGGCTAAGCAACATAAGAAGACTTATCTTACTGAAGATTTTAAGCCTTCCAAGCCTTTTACTTTGATTCACAATGATGTTTGGGGGCCATATAGAGTCAAAACTATAAGAATCCAAATAGAATTAAAATGAAAATAATTTCATTAATAAAATTCACTTAACCATTATAAATGATTATCGGAAACTATAAATAAGGAAAGCCCAACGGCTTTTATAAGAAAAGACAGGTTACCGTTGGCTAAGATCGCTAACGGTGACATTATTACAAACAAACAAACACGAAACAAATCAGCTGTGAAGAGCAGCGGCGTTTGAAGTAATTTGCAGGGTTTGAAGTAAAACACCTTGTATTCCTAAGATATTTCTTTGGAATGTAGGTTGCAAGGACTATGGAGGGTATATCTGTATCACAAAGGAAATATATCCTTGGTTTGCTGAAAGAAATTGGCCAACCGGGGTGCAAACCAGTTACTTCACCCACTGATCCAAGTATGAAACTGAAAGCAAACGCTAATGTTCCTCCGGTTGAACGAGATAGATATCAAAGACTTGTTGGGAAATTGATACATCTTGCTCACACAAGGCCTGACATCGCTGTTAGCCTTGTTAGCCAGTTCATGCATCACCCAGGAAAAGAACATTGGCAAGCCGTATACAGGATTTTACAATATCTGAAGTCCAATCCGGGTCAAGGACTATTTTTTTGGAAAGAATAAGTGCAGAAGCATAGAGATTTATATAAATGTTGACTGGGTAGGAAATTTTACTCACAGAAGATCAACCACTGGTTGCTGTTCCTATGTTTGGGGTAATCTTGTCACTTGGAGAAGTTAGAAATAGCCTACTGTTTCCAAAAGTAGTGCTTAATCTAAGTTGAGAGCTCTTGCTCTAGGCATATGTGAAGAAATTAGGATCAAGGGAGTGCTAAAGGATCTACAATTTTCAGATATCCCTACTACTAGGAACTTTTGTGACAACACTTCTGCTATCATGATGGCTGAAAATCCTGTCCAACTTGATAAAATCAAGCATGTTGACATTGACAAACACTTCATGAGTGAGAGGATCGAATGCAAAGACATATCTCTTCATCACATTCCATCTCAAGATCAAGTTGCTGACATCCTAACAAAGGCTCTACCTCCTCAGAGATTTGTTAAACCTAGTAGCAAGCTTGGTTGTATAAATATATACAATCAAGTTTGAGGGGGTGTAGAAATATATCAATTCAGCTGTCATGATGATCAGCTGAGAAGGAAACTCAGCTGTGAAGGTGATCAGCTGTGAAAGTGAGCAACTGTGGCCCATTTATTCTAAGATATAATCATATATTTCTGTTATGTTTTATTCCCATTAAATGGTTGTTTAGGTAAAGGGACAGCCTTAATCCCGTGTTAGTTGGCAAGCCGTTTTGGGTAGTTGAGAGTTCAAGGGAATATGCTTTATTACATGTTCCCCAGTCTGTTCAGTTCGCTTTGCTGTCATATTTCCTATTCTATTTATTCCTGTCTCTTGTAATAAGTTTATACAATGAAATAAGATTTATCTTCTCTTTATATGTTCGAATTCTTTAAGTAGTAAGCTTTTATTGATAACAAAACTGACTGATTACGTTATCATCTCCTCCCTTTTATAGTAACTACATCTACTAACTAGAAAGGGAAATTGGGGGGGGAATTGTTATTCTACTAACCAGAAAGGGAAATGGGTGGGAAAAACTGTTATTCAGCTGATACTGGTGCGTCATTGGAAAATTGTCTGACGTCACCCAACTTTCTAATTGAAACCAGCAGGATCCTACCAATTTCTCTATTGCAAATTATGTTTGATTGCTTACCAGCGTTATAATAATTACAGCCTCATGGAATTTCCTGTCAAAAGAATCTTGTGAAGGAATGTGAAGAGGAAGCAGGGATACCAATTTCTGTCTCAAGCCAGTAAGTTATTCTTTATTGGAGTTTGGTATACTTTTACTACATTCACTGATGCATTTTATGTTGACGTATCTTATTCTTAATTTTTTCCTTACGCCATCAACATCTCATGTTGTTGGCATCTGGATGTAATTTTGTTGCACGCCATTTGGAATGTTGTCATGCTTTGCAGAGCAATTCCAGTTGGAGCTGTGTCATACATGGATATTGATGGATATAGATTCAAGAGAGATGTTTTATTTTGTTATGATCTACAGCTTCCTGAAGACTTTATTCCTAAAAATGAGGGTAAGTTTTCTGTATTACTTCTCTATATATACTCCCTTTTTCATATCTAAAGTGGAAAAACCATTCCAGTTTTTGCTCCCTCAGATCCAATGGATATTTCCATCCACGGACCCTTGTACAGGTGGTCTTTCGACCTCCACTTAATTTGACTTTTCACTTGGCTTAACAAAAGTGTAGTTGATGCCTTGAATCTCATAAATTGACGTGAGATTTTACACTTATACCCTTTTAAATGGGTTTTGAAGCATTTAGTGTTGCACATTGCAAATAATGTAAAGGTGCAAGAGTATTTAAAGAAAGATGTCAATTAATGCACAAAGTAGATACTTATTTTGACTACATCCGAAAAAGACAAACATGGACACTTTAAATGGGGCGGAGAGAGTATTAATTATCATGCTTCATGAAAACTTGATGAAATTACCCAATCAACGCAAAAAAAATAACACAGAAAAATAAACATATGCCCAAGAAATGGAAACAAGTTTCGAGAATATACACAAAAAAGGAAACAAATTTCAAGAATAAGCCTTTGAGTGTTGTGTAGTTTATAATTATGTATATAATTTACGTGATAAAAGATCTGACTTAGCCTAGAAGTCGATGCTAAATGGTGTATTCATCCATAGGATAAAGTTAATAGTATTTATCTTGTGTTTATCTTATGTTTCAAATATTTATCTTTTAGATAGTTATCCCCCCCCAAGAGAGGTTTATCGGTTTGCTCTTGTTACCCCTAATTAAAGAGGCATCAATCACATAAATAAACAAGTTTTCAAATTTATATCTTAATTGTTACTTCAACATGGTATCAAAGCCAAATCTCTAACCCTTTTATTTAAGAGCCGAAGAACCCTAGATCACATCGTTGCCTAAGATGGCCTCCTCCTCGGAACCCAAACCGGATCCGATAAGAAACCCTATGAATCCAATCGCCCCTATGACACCCGTCAAACTCAATGGAAAAAATCACATGCTTTGGTCTAGATTGGTGGAAAATTTTCTTACAAGAGATGGACTCTCTCATCACCTTAATAGTGATAAACCAGCAGCCAGCAATCCAAGAGCATCTTGTTTAAACAAGATAATGCCTTGATCATATCTCTAGTGCTAAATAGATTTGAGACTAATATAAACACTACTCTCCTCAATTTTATAACCGTCAAAGACGTGAGGGCTAGACTTCGTCAGATGCATTCTGGCTCTGAAAATGTATTTTGTGCTAATGCCAAGGAAATCTTGGAGGCTGTTGCTGCAACGTACTCAAACCTTGGTAACCATGCTCAGGCTTTTGCTGTCAAAACTGAACTCAGAAACACTGCTCAAGGTTCTAAAGATGTTACCAAATACTTTAACCACTTAAAAGGGTTATGCAAGAACTTGACCAACTAAACTCTCTGAACTGGGAGTGTTCCACAGTTGGGAACAAATATAAGACTCTCATTAACCAAGATATAGTTTCCGGGTTCCTAGGAGGATTGAATCCTGACTATGATGCTGCTAGGGAGAGAATTCTGTCTCAGAATCCTTTTACTACCATTCTAAAGGCTTTTGCCAGTATCAAAAGAGAGGAATGTAGGAAAATGACCATGTCTGACACTGGTTCTACTCCTTTTACTAAACACTCTGCTCTCACAGCTTCAACTGGCTTTGTTCCTAGACCATATCAAGGGAAAACAAAGAACAAGGGAAACCTATTCTGTAACTACTGCAAGAAGAAAGGCCACACAAAAGAAAAGTGTTGGAATCTCCATGGTAAGCCTGCAAATATGCAGGGTCTTAGGAGGAATGTACATGATCAGGATCCCAGAAGAGATGCTGATCAAGCTCATTCCTCCAAACCGGAATGTGGGAATCCATTCTCTGAGGAACAATGTGGATTTCTTGAGGCAATTGCTTGATACACTAAAGACCACAGAAAACCCAAGGACGCTGTCCATAAGGGTAACTCAACTTGGATGATTGATTCTGGTGCCTCAAGCCTCATGACAGGTAACCTGTCTCTTTTCCCCTCCTATAAACCATCTATCTATTGAACAACACATTGTTCAGATTATTGATGGTTACCTTGCCAGAGTTGCAGGAAGAGGGAATGTACAAATCTCAGATCAATTGTGTCTAACGTTTTTTCTTAAGTTCCTGATTTATCATGTAATTTGATCTCTATCAACAAATTTACCAAAGAAAACAATTGTTTTGCTAATTTTTCTCATTACTAATCTGCCTTTCAAGACTTGAGTACAGGGAAAATGATTGGCAATGCTAAATGTGATAATGGTCTATATATCTTAGGAAAACAAGATCCAAAATATGAACTTTGTGTTGCTGTGCCTTTCAAGGCTTGAGTACAGGGAAAATGATTGGCAATGCTAAATGTGATAATGGTCTATATATCTTAGGACAACAAGATCCAAAATATGAACTTGGTGTTGCTGTTGAAGAGACTCAGTCTGACCTAGAAAAGCTAAGATTACTTCATTGTAGACTAGGACACCCTAGTGTCCCTTATCTTGTAAAGTTGTTTCCTTCCATGTTTTGCAATGAAGACTTTAGTTCTTTCCATTGTGATGTATGTGAGTTGGCTAAACATCATCGAACTGTTTTTAGATCTATTGATTATAAAGAATCTTCTCCTTCCTCTCTTATTCACAGTGATCTTTGGGGACCATCCAAAGTAACAAACCTCTCTAGTACAAGGTGGTTTATAACCCCGATTGATGATCACACAATGGTCTGTTGGGTTTATTTACTCAAGGATAAATCTGAAGTCAACACTGTTTTCATCAACTTTTATCATATGATTGAAACTCAGTTCTATGCTTTAATACTGATTCTCAAATGGTACTGAATATTTCAAGAATCACCTAAACCCCTTCCTCGAGGAGAAAGATGTTATCCATCAGAGTTTATGTGTCCACACTCCACAACAAAATGGAGTTGCTAAATGCAAAACAGACACCTTTTGGAAGTTGCTAGGGCCCTGATGTTCACTTCTAATATGCCTAAAATTTATTGGGGAGATGCCATTCTTACTGCTACTTTCTTGACAAACAAATTTCCATCTAAAGTGTTGTGTTTCAAAACACCTATTGGGAAACTTTCTGAGTCTTACCCCGGATCCCACTTAATTGTTTCTCTTCCCTCAAGATGTTTGGATGCACTGCTTTTGTACACGTGCATGATCACCAAAGGGGGAAGCTTGATCTAAAGGCTGTGAAAACTGTGTTTACAGAGTACTCTCCCACTCAACGAGGGTGCATTCTATAATCCTATAAAGAAAAAGACTTTCACTTCTTTTGATGTGACATTTGTTGAAGGAACTCCTTTCTACTCTGAGACTAATCCTGACATGTCTGATGTTGATTCTTGAAATCTCCCAACACTCATTTACCTACCATTATTGATGAACAACCTGCAGATGTATGCTGCAATGATGAACATGAACATGATCAGGAAGTTTGCAATGATGAACATGAACATCCTGATCAAGAAGAGGATAAGATAAAAACCCTTGTTTATACCAAGGCACGGGGTGGAGGATGAATGGTCTTGATCAGAATCCTCTACAACCAAAAGGTCATTCTGATCAAGGATCCTACCTACCACATCTGCTACACGTTCTTACCTTCCTATTGCATTAAGGAAAGGGGTCAGAACTTGCACAAAACATCCTATCAACCACCATGTTTCTTTTAACAACTTGTCTGCTACCTACAGATTATCTTACGAAGACTGACAATGTGCATATACCTAAAACTGTTCATAAAGCTATGAGTGATCCAAAGTGTAAGGAATCTGTAATGGAAAAACTAAGTGCCCTAGAAAAGAACAATACCTGGGAGATCATTTCTCTCCTAGAAGGAACTAACACTGTTGCAAGCAAATGGATAATTACAGTTAAATATGGGGCATATGGAGAAGTAGGGAGATAGAAGGCAAGATTCGTAGCTAAGGGCTACACTTAAGTTTTGGGGGTGGATTATCTTGAAACCTTTGCTCATTGATACAAATTATGTCACCTAATTAATCCGGGCCTGAATGAATCTAATGAGGAGTACCCAAAACCCTTACGCCTTAAGAATGTGTTGTAGATTTTAAGGTTTGCGGCTGAGTCTAAGAGCTTGTCTTAGATTGCCTACGTATCCTGTATTCGTCCAGGAATCAAGACTTATGTAGTTCCTGGAACATGATATTTATAAGGATAATGCATGCCCTAACCCTAATGTTAGGTCGGTCTAGGCTATTGTCACATTTAACCTTCATGGGCCCTGCCCCTTGCCCAAGTTATCATGCTGATAATGGGCCTTCGTAGCTAGTGCGGACTCTGTCCTCTACGCCGACTTAACCGACTCACGGTGGTCGAGCTGGGACCCTCGCCCTACACTGCTTAAAAGCCGACTATCGTGGCCCCGAGTCTGGGCATCGACATGCACGCTTCGATACTTAATCATATTGTGGGGACCAACTGTTAGACGACACGTGGAGAGGTGAAACCCGGTATCGTCATAAGCCCTCCAGACTTGAAAGAGGCAACTCCCGTTGTCCGAGGTCAAATCTGCCATTTGAATCGTCTTCGAGTTGGGTCGTTGTTTGGGCGGGAAACGGCTGTACTGCCACCTGTAGCCCTAGCCAATCGTAGTATCGTAGCGTGACGTCATGGCGCACTAACGCCGTATCTTCAGCACAAGGAACGAGGCGTCTTTTTTCGTTAACTGTAACGCCATTACCTTGATTCTCGCGATTTGTGTGGGATTATAACCCCCTCAAATCACGTCTTTTCAACTCATTTCAAAACTTTTGCAAGCATAAAAGGGGAGTCCCAGGTCGGAGAAGAGACCATTCCACCATTTTCTCTGCATAACCTTCAAACACCAAGTAAGCATTTTTCTTGTGTTCTCCCTCTCCTTTCTGCATTTACCAATGTCAAGTAGTGCTACAGAATCTGATAGGGGTAGTGAATTGCCTTCCAATAGTCAAGCTTCGTCGTCCACCCATTCCGATCGTCCTCACCGGTCACTTTCCGGTGAGCCTGTAGGTTCATCTCCCTCTATCCCTAAGAAATTAGTTACTAGGATGGACGGAAAGGGTCCGAAAGGTTGTCTCACTGCCCTTTCTATCGATGATGCTAATAAAATTTGTCAAAAATTTGGTCTTGTGTGTCCTCAATTTGAAATTCAACTTCCCTCGGGCAATCATCAATACGCTGATGAGCCCGGTTCTGTGCAGTCTATGAAGCCCAACTTTCCAGCGGGTTGAGGTTTCCATTATATCCGGGCGTCGTAGCGATTCTGTGCCACTATGAGATAAGTGTTTCTCAGCCCCAATGCTGTTAGGATTCTAATGGGGTTTGTAATAGCATGTCGAGTGGTAGGAGTTTGCTTTTCAATTCCCCTCTTTCGCTACTACTATAAGATTACAGGCATGCCGGACAAACTGTGGTACACCTTCCAACGAAGGCCAAATCGACACGAGTTTGTGTCCAAAGGGCCTTCATCACACGGTGACTGGAAACCACGATTTTTCTTCATACGTCATGGCTTGGATAACCCATACATAGGGCAGTGGAGGTCGAGGGGCAAGAAGACGGATAAACTGGGTGGTGATCCTGCCCCTCGATAGGCCTGTACGATGGATAACTTTGGTTTCGAGGTGTCCACCCGAGATCTGCGCCTTCTGTACGAGTGGTTAAACTGGAGGATGCGGGGCCAATGCCCTATTCGACACTCCATGCCACAGACCAAGAGAACTGTAGGATATTTTTCTGTTTTTTGTCGAGATCTATAACTTGGTATTATTGCTAATACTAACCTTATTTTTTCTTTTTGCAGTGGGGAAGTTCTCGATTATCTCCGATCCTACTGAAGTCCCCAAACCGAAGGGTAAGCTAGCTCTGCCTCTCGAGGGTCGGGTGGCTCCTTCGGAGGTTGTCGAGAAGAGGACAACTCCCAATACTGGAGATGGGAGCTCTTCCCGAGTCGAGGTTATTTCTACGCAGCCGTCTGAAGGACGTATTGCTGATGTCGAGGCGGCGATTTCTGCTCGTCCCCCTGCCCAGCCTCAGTCCGCTGATTTTCCACTTACTCGCTATGGCTCATTGCGAGAAGAAGATGACGAGGCCATAGTCGATATAACACCGTTTGCCGGTGAGGATGTCGAGAACCTCGCCCGACAACCAAAGAAGAGACCCATTCTGCCCGACTTGGTGAGGGATTAGCACAGACAGGCTAAGAAGGCTAAAGTCGGGGAAGCCCCTTCTGACCTTGACGTCGATATGAACCGGGCTGCTGATGAGAGCGCAACTATGGAGAACAAGGTTCTATCTTCTGCTCTTCGGAAGCTGTGTCGCCTGGTAAGTCGCTCCATTTTCCTACTTTTATCGCGGCCTGCCTTTATGTCTGCTACATGACGCGTTTCTTTTTCTCGACAGACAAACCACATTGGCAAAGAGGCTGCTAAGAGATTGACTACGCCAGTGAGGCAGAAGAGGATTTGAAGAGGAAAATTCGGAAGTTGATGGATGAGAGTACCAAGAAGAGTGCCGCTATAGCCGGATTGGAGTCCCAATTGGAGACTCATGCGAGAGAGGCGGGCGCCGAGATAAAGAAGTTGAGGGACGAGCTGTCTGCATCTGCCAATGACCTAGACAGAACACGAAGCGACTGGCAGGTCTTGGATAAAAATTTGCCGATCTGGCGGTGGAGTTCGAGAAGATGCAGGAGGCGCATAATGCTTCTTTGACCGAGGTCACGCAGGCTCGAGAAGAGAGGGATGCCATCCTGGATTATCGCAAGTCGACGGAGCTCGATGAAGACTTGAACGTGATGCTGCGCATGGCAATGATGGACGGTTTTACGATGGCGGTGAATCAGGCTATGGCCGTCTACCCGGAGTTCGACGTGTCTAAGCTTGCTGCGCCGCAATTCTATGATACTGAGGCGGAGAAGTTGTACGACCAGTATGGTGATGAGTTCCAACGAGGGGAATCTCTTGCCCAGAAGTATGGTCCTTCGACTTCCAATGCCGAGCCGACCCCTGCTATTACCGAGTCGACTCGGACGCCACCTCATTGTTCTTTGAATTTTTCTTTTGTTGAACTTTGATCTGCATAATTCGATTTGTTTTGTATAATCTTTTTGATCATACTTTTTCTCGTTTCGGCTGGTCTTGTCGACTGACCTTATTTTGCTTCGATTTTTGTAGTATTTTGTTTCCTTTTCTTTATATTATTTATCTTTCGTGTCTCGATGTCTTTTAGCTCTTAGCCTCTGGCCCTGTTTATTGTTTGCTTTATCGATGTCATGTTGCCCCCCAAGTGTATTATGAACCTTTGGTTTTTATTGCACTTGCGAGTCTAGTTGAGATCGACCTAGTTGCCTTAGCATTTTTTGTCTCTCGGACTAGTTTTGCTATGGGCAGGTCGATGCTCTGGGCGTTTGGTCCGACTTTACGAACCGTCCCTCTGCCTTGGCATTTTTTTGCCCCTTAGGCTTGTTTTGCTTTTGGCTGGTCCATTTTATGGGCGTTTGGTCCAACTTTGCGAACTCTCCCTTTGCTTTAGCATTTTTTTGTCTTGTAGGCTTGTTTTGCTTTATGCTATATTGAGGGGTCTGACTTGCGGATTTCCCCTTCTTGTAGTCGATTGCATTCTATTTGACATTTCGTATCGTATTAGACTTATAATGTTAAGGCTGTAGATCCTGAAAAACATAAAAGCATCTCGAAAAAAGATATGTTTATTAGGATATCCATAAAATGGTTACGGATTTATTACAAAGCGTAAAAAAATAAGACTAAATCGAGATAAAATTTAATTAAACGTAATACTTCCTAAGATTATTGGCGTGCCATTGCCGAGGAATGGTGGTTCCATCTGCTTGTCCGAGTTGGTAGGATCCTTTGGAATGAACCTTTATGATATGGGTCTTTCCAATTTGGGTCTAACTTGCCACCCGCTTCTTGTCGACTTGTTTCATTTTTTCTGAGGACCAGATCTCCGATTTTAAAGTATTTGTACTTGACCCTTGAGTTGTAATACTGTGAGATCTTCTGTTTGTATCTTGCCATTCGAGTTGAAGCTATTTCTCTTCGCTCCTCAACATTATCTTTTTCGTGTCGAAGATCAGGAACGTTGGTTTCGACGTTGTATGCTAGAACTCGAGGGGAGGGAATACCGATCTCCACGGGAATTACCGCCTCGCATCCGTAGACTAGAGAGAAGGGTGTTTCTCCTGTCAGAATTTGGAGCCGTCATATACGACAACAGGATGCTCGGAAGTTGTGCTGTCCAGTCTCGACCTTCGGCTTCTAGTCTCTTTTTCAACCCTATCTTGATCTGTCGATTTGTCTGCTCGACTTGCCCGTTTGCTTGCGGGTGAGCTACCGAGGTGAAGCGCTGACTGATATGATATTCGTTGCACTATTCTCTAACTTTTCGGTCTTCGAACTGAGTGCCATTATCTGAGATCGAGCCTTGGAAATTCCATACCGCATAAAATATCAACCCACAAGAATTTTTTAATGGTCGAAGCTCTGATGTCGGTCAAAGCCTTGGCTTCGACCCATTTCGTGAAGTAATCCATTGCGACGACCACGTATCTATTGTTGCCCGGTGCTCGGGGTAGGCGACTATGTCGACGCCCCACTGATCAAAAGGCCAGGCTGACGAGATGACGTTCATTTTTGGGCCTGTTCATGGGTGATATTGTCATGGATTTGACAAGTCCTACACCTCTGAACTAGGCTGTTCGCGTTTTGTTGCCTCGACGGCCAAAAATACCCAGTTAGCTTGCACTTTCGAGCAAGCATCCTGGCTCCGCAATGATTTCCACAGGCTCCTCTGTGAATTTCTTCCAGAAGATATGCACACTCTTCTTCTAATGCACATCTTAACCATGGTGCTACAAAAGATTTTCGGTAAAGGATGGAATCGAAGAACGCATACCGTTCTGATTGAAATCGAACTTTTCGTGCTTGTACCTTGTCAGATGGCAGAATTCCGTCCTGAAGGTAAAGGGCGATTGGATCCATCCATGTTGCCTGTTGAGTGATCGGCTGCATTTCTGATTCCTTGTAGTTTCTATCGGTCAAGAGTTCGACCAGAACTTTCTTGCTCGAGACGAAGTTTGAAGCGAGTTTAGATAATGCATCGGCTCTCTTATTCTGACTTCGGGGGACCTGCTCGATCTGAACTGACTTGAACTTTGGTATGAGGCCTTGTACCACTGTTAAGTAATTTTTCATGTTTTCTTCGTTGACTTCATACTCCCCCTGATATGATTTACCACCAACTGCGAGTCGCTGTAAACTAGTAGATTCTCGACTCCCAACTTCAAAGCAAGTTTTAGTCCTGTGATCATAGCCTCATATTTAGCCTCGTTGTTCGTCGCTTTGAAGTCGAATCGAATGGCGTAGGGGAATTCTTCACCTTTCGGGCTGATTAGAAGGAGTCCAACTCCTGCCGCCTCTTTGCTTGATGCCCCATCAACTTGGAGAGTCCAATGTTCTTCTGTGCTTTGTTTCTCCTGCTCGAGTTGGATGGAAATTCATTCAGCTAAAAAATCTGCCAAGGCCTGGGCCTTAACCGCAGTCCGAGGCACGAACTCGATATCGTATTCTGCCATCTCCACTACCCATTTTGCTAGCCGACCCGACGTGCGGGTTTCGCTAGGATCTGCTTCAGTGGTTAGTCAGTGACCACCGTAATAGGATGAGCTTGAAAATAAGGCCTCAGTTTTCTCGAGGCATGTACCAAACATAATGCTAACTTCTCTACTGGTGAGTATCGGATCTCGGGTCCCTGCAATGCTTTGCTTCTTCACATACTGCCAAATTGACCAACAATTTTTCTCCTTTCCGGGGTGAAGTGAGAGTGGGTAGCTCCGACAAGTATGCTTTTAAATCCTCGAAGGCTTTCTGACACTCTTCATCCCAATGGAACGGGCTGGCCTTACGGAGGATCTTGAAAAACGGTAGAGCTCGTTGGGCGGATCTCGATAAAAACCTGTTGAGGGCGGCCATTCGACCAGTGAGTCTCTGCACTTCCTTTATATTCCGAGGTGCAGGCATGTTTTTCAAGGTGTCGATTTTATCCGGGTTCGCTCGAATCCCGTCTTTCGAGATCATGTATCCCAAAAACTTCCCCGACCTGACCCCAAAGGTGCAATTTTTCGGATTCAATTCCATCTTCGTTTCCCTCAAAACCTCAAATACTTCCCGAGCATCTACCAAGTACTGCTTCATAGATCGACTCTTGATGAGCATGTCGTCTACGTACACATCTATAGACCTACCGATCTGCTTGGCGAAAATCTTGTTGACTGCTCTCTGATATGTAGCCCCAGCGTTTTTCAACCCGAATGGCATGGTTACATAGCAGAAAGTGCCGAATTCCGTGATGAAAGCTGCCTTTTCCACGTCTCGAGGTTCCATTAGTATCTGATGGTATCCCTTGTACGCATCTAAGAAACCAATCACTTCGAAGTCGATAGTAGAGTCTACTAACCTGTCGATTTTTGGCAACGGATATGAATCCTTCGGACATGCTTTATTCAAGTCGGTGAAGTCCACGCACATACGCCAGCTGCTGTCGGGCTTCTTGACTAAAACTGGGTTGGCTAGCCATTCAAGGTAGAGCAGTTCCTCACTATCTTGGCTATTGACAGCTTCCCGACTTCTTTCTCTATAGTTTGGTTTCGTTCAGGTGCGAAACTCCTCTTTTTCTGTCTGATTGGCTTCCGGCCTTGATCTATTTCGAGCTTATGGACCGCTATATCTGTGGATAGTCCCGACATGTCGTCAGCCTTCCACGCAAAGACATCTCTGAATTCGATTAGTAGATCGACCAGTAACTGTTTTTCTTTAGTTGGGATCCAAATCCCGACTTGCACACACTGGTCTTTTTCGTCTTTCCATTGACGAACATCTTCGACGGGATCAACTGAGATCCAACTCTTCTCCTCTCCTTCCTCCGGAATCAACTCTTCAATCCGGACTTGCTGCACAGCCATTTTCCCATCCATGACGATGGAGTTGCAGTTTCGAGCAGCATCATTGTCTCCTCTTACCTCATGCGAGCCGTTCCTGACAGGGAATTTTAAGCTATAATGGACTGTGGAGATGATAGCGCGCAGGTCGAAAAGAGCAGGTCGACCTAAGATGACATTGTATGCTGAAGGAGCCTTTACTACCACGTAGTTCAATTCTAGGGTCCTTCCTCTTTCACCTTCCCCGACCGTCGTTAGCAACTTTATCGACCCCATGGGATGGACCGCTTGTCCTGTGAATCCAAACAAAGGAGACGCTAAAGGAGCCGTGTCCTCATCTTTCAGCTTCATTGCCTTAAAAACCGAGTAGTACAAGATATTTACTGCGCTGCCATTGTCGACGCAGACTCTCGATACCCGACTTCGGCTAATCACCGCCTTAATTGCCAGCACTTCACTGTGACTCTGAGAATTAGGAATATCATCTTTGGGTCCATACCCGACTTCTGTTGTAAATCTCAGTCTCTTCTTATCCCTCGAGCCGTCAATCAGCTCTCGACTGGCTTGGTCTTTACCATTCTCAGCTGGCCCAAAGATCATATTAACGTAATTATTGGGCCGATTATCGTCATACATGTATCGATCGTGGTCACCTCTATTGTTTCTCTCTCGATCTGGAGATCGGTCCCGACGTGGTGATCGGTCCCTGCATCTCTGAGCGTCACGACCTCGATCTCGATCTTGCTCAGAATTTTTTCTTTTATACTCTCTGCGCCCTTTGGGCTCATTGCACCGAGACCTATTGACCACCTCATCTAGCTTGCCTTTTTGAATACAAGCGTCGATGTCTCTTTTCAGGTCATCACAATCCTCTGTTGTATGGCCTATATCCGCGTGATACTCACAATACTTCCTTGGATTTCTCTTTTCTCGAGGCCTTTTCAATGGTCTCGGTGTCTTCGCTATGTTCTTCGAGATCATAATGGATAACACTTCCCCCCGAGACCGATTGAGGGGGATGAAATCCTTATCATGTAGGGCTCCTTTCTTTCCCAAACGGTCCGAGATGGGTGCCGAGATACGATCCCAGACTGTCGACTTGCTTTCGGTGCTCTGTCCTTTGGATTGATTCTTATTTGGACCTCGAGTGTCCTTCTTTGAATCCATCCAGTCGGATTGGGTGTGCCTACGCATTGTCTCTTCCCCTTGACAGAATCTATGCACCACATTAACATATTCATCCATGGTACGAGGGACATCTCTGCTTAACTTCATATACAACCTTGTATTACACAGCCCTCCTACAAACGACGTGATCAGAAGTCGATCACTTGCGTCCTTGACTTGCATGGCCTCAAGATTAAATCTCTTCAAATAATTTATCACAGTTTCATCTTTTTGTTGCTTCATATTCATGAGGTGCGTAGCGTTTAAATGAAACTTTTTATTTACAATAAACGCATCTCGAAATTTGTGAGCTAACATAGCAAAACTAGAGATCGAACCTGGTCGTAGCTTGGTGAACCATTCTCTGGCTCGACCGACGAGCAATGTCTCGAAGGCCCGACACCGCATTGCATCATGTGCGCCGTCCAACCTCATCTGAGGAAGAAGAGGAGAAGAGTTGGATCTCAGTTGATCCCGTCGAAGATGTTCGTCTATGGAAAGACGAAAAAGACCAGTGTGTGCAAGTCGGGATTTGGATCCCAACTAAAGAAAAACAATTACTGGTCGATCTACTAATCGAATTCAGAGATGTCTTCGCATGGAAGGCTGACGACATGCCTGGACTATCCACAGATATAGTGGTCCATAAGCTCGAAATAGATAAAGGCCGGAAGCCAGTTAGACAGAAAAAGAGGAGTTTCGCACCTGAACGAAACCAAGCTATAGAGAAAGAAGTCGGGAAGCTGTTAACAGCCAAGATAGTGAGGGAAGTGCTCTACCCTGAATGGCTAGCCAACCCAGTGTTAGTCAAGAAGCCCGACAGCAGCTGGCGTATGTGCGTGGACTTCACCGACTTGAATAAAGCATGTCCGAAGGATTCATATCCGTTGCCAAAAATCGACAGGTTAGTAGACTCTACTATTGACTTCGAAGTGTTTGGTTCTTAGATGCATACAAGGGATACCATTATATACTAATGGATCCTCGAGACGCGGAAAAGACGGCTTTCATCACGGAATTCGGTACTTTTTGCTTTGTAACCATGCCATTCGGGTTGAAAAACACTGGGGCTACATATCAGAGAGCAGTCAACAAGATTTTCGCCAAGCAGATCGGTAGGTGTATGGAAGTGTACGTAGAGACTTGCTCATCAAGAGTCGATCTATGAAGCAGTACTTGGTAGATGCTCGGGAAGTATTTGAGGTTTTGAGGGAAACAAAGATGAAATTAAATCTGAAGAAGTGCACCTTTGGGGTCAGGTCGGGGAAGTTTTTGGGATACATGATCTCGAAAGACGGGATTCGAGCGAATCCGGATAAAATCGGCACTCTGAAAAACATGCCTGCACCTCGGAATATAAAGGAAGTACAGAGACTCACTGGTCGAATGGCCGCCCTCAACAGGTTTTTATCGAGATCCGCCCAACGAGCTCTACCGTTTTTCAAGATCCTCCGTAAGGCCAGCCCGTTCCATTGGGACGAAGAGTGTCAGAAAACCTTCGAGGATTTAAAAGCATACTGTCGGAATATGAGATATATGTGTATTGTAAATAAAAGGGTATAATTGTAATTGCAACTTTTTAATGAACAACACCCGTACCTTTTGTGTCATAGTCAGCCCATGTTGGGCAGTAGGGCTTAGAGAAAGAGGCGGCTGAAGTTATCTTGGGGGAGGGGCTAAGTTAGCTTACTTATCCTAGAAGAAATAGGGTTTCATTGTATTATTTAAAAGCTAGCATGTGCTAAGTAATAAAAATATACAAGAATTTTTCCCTAATGTTTTTACATGGTATCGGAGCCACGTTGAAACTCTAATAAAAAAAATATACAAAAAGAAAAACCGATGGCAGATGGCATCAGCAGTCTGGAGGATTCTGCCACATCCACCAAAGTTGGCGGTGAAGATGAGCCGAACAGCACCAATTCTGTTCTACTCCCATCATCGAGGAGACTCACGGGTAAGAACTACATGGAGTGGGCTCAGACCGTGCAGCTGGCCATTGACGGAAGAGGACGGCTAGGTCATCTTACCGGCGAAACCAAAGCTCCGAGTTCTGAAGATCCAAAATTCAGATCATGGAAATCTGAAAATTCCATGGTTAAGGCATGGCTCATCAATTCGATGGATTCAACTGTGGCAAGACCTCATATGTTTCTTCCTACCGCAAAAGATATATGGGAAGCCGTAAAAGAGATGTACTCGGATGTCGAAAATACATCTCAGATATACGAACTCAAGACGAAATTATGGAATCTCAGGCAAGAATCGAAAGATGTGACGACTTATTATAACGAGATCGTGACTCTCTGGCAGGAACTCGACCTTTGCCACGACGACACTTGGGATTGCTCAGGGGATAGCGTTAAGTTCAAGAAGAGAGAAGAAAATGAAAGAGTCTATTCATTCTTGCAAGGACTAAACACACAGCTTGATGAGGTAAGGGGGAGAATTAAAGGAAGGAAACCATTACCTACCCTAAGAGAAGTATTTGCTGAAGTTCGTAGGGAGGAATCGAAAAAGGGTTATGCACACACCAATTCAAGCTCAGCAGGAAGTGGAAAGCTCGGCTTTGGCAGTTGGAAAGGCCGAGAACTTAAAACGGAATGGAAAGGCAAAAGTCAAGTGCGATCATTGCAAAAAGCTTGGCCACAGCCGGGAGTCTTGCTGGGAATTGGTCCGCAAACCAGCCTGGAAAGTGAAACAGGCTGAAAACTCCAAGTCTGATGGGCGGCAGGCCAACCAGGTGGAATCCAATCAAGTGCAGTCGTCTCAACCAGGAGTGCCTCCTCTCACTAAGGAACAATTAGAACAAATCAGTAAATTTCTATCCTCTAATTTAAATAATCCTGCTCTTACGTTGATTCAGGTAACTATTCCTATCTCTCTCACCTTGATCAAACGCAAAGAATCAGTTGGATAGTCGACACCGGCGCCACTGATCATATGACTGGCAATTCTGAATTTCTTCATATAAATCATGTGCTGGAAACCAATCTGTTAAGTTTGCTGATGGATCTAATTCCATCATTGCTGGAAAGGGATCTATCCCAATCACCACAACGTTAACCTTAAAATGTCCTTCACGTACCTAAACTAACTTGCAATCTTTTATCTATTTCCAAACTTGCATCGGATGAAAAGTGTAGAGCTAATTTCACTGAATCTGGATGTGATTTGCAGGATGCAAACTTGGGGACGACGATTGGCAAGTGTAGATTGGTCGGAGGGCTTTATGTCTTGGAACCAACTTTAAAACAGTTTACCAGCCAGTTAATGTGTCTGATCAAAATAAAGTTATGTTGCTACATTATAGGTTAGGTCATCCTAGTTTTATGTATTTGGAAAAACTGTTTCCGGATCTATTTAATAATAAAAAGGCAATTTTTTTCCAATGCGAAGTTTGTGAACTTGCGAAACATTGCAGAACTTCTTATCCCCCTCAAGCTTATAAGCCTATACGTCCCTTTACGATGATCCATAGCGATGTTTGGGGACCATCTAGGAATATAAGCTTAACTGGAAAAAGATGGTTCGTTTCCTTTATTGATGACCACACTCGGGTTTCTTGGGTGTATGTGTTGAACAATAAGTCTGAAGTTGGGCAAACTTTTAAAACTTTTTTCGAAATGATTAAAACACAATTTGACACTCAAATTAAAGTTGTCCGGACTGATAATGGGACATAATACTTTAACCGAGTGCTTCGAGGTTTATTCCTTGAAAAAAGAATAGTTCATCAAAGCTCGTGTGTTGAAACCCCTCAACAAAATGGTGTTGCTGAGAGAAAGAATAGACACATCCTTGAGGTGGTTAGAGCTCTAATGATAACCTCAAACTGTCCCAAATATCTCTGGACCGAAGCTGTTCTTACGGCTGTCTATTTGATTAATCGAATGCCGTCTAAAGTTTTAAAGTTTCAAACTCCCTTGAAAGTTTTAGCAAACATTTTTCCCACCACAAGGATAATAAACGATTTACCGTTAATGATTTTTGGGTGTGTGGCATTTGTACACATTCATAACCGGGGAAAGTTGGAACCCAAGTCGAAAAAATGTATGTTTATCGGGTATTCCCCCACTAGTAAAGGGTACAAATGCTTCAATCCGGAATCAAGGAAGATCGTAGTTTCCTTTGATGTGACGTTTTTTGAGCAAAACATGTTTTTCAAACACTATAATGAGCTTCACAGGGAGTCTGGGAGAACTAAGGAAGAGTCTTATTTTGATTGGCTAAGTCTAGAAAATAACGAACCAGAAGTACCCAATCTTGAACGAATTGATTCTGATCATTCAAGAACCGAGGACTTAGAAAAGGAAAGAAAAGAGAGTCTAAATAATGCTAAAAAAAGATTTCCTGAAATAAGTCCTGATAAATATTTTAAAGGGGTGACCTTTCAGAAAAGGATAAGGGAAGAGAAAAAACCTGAAGAACAAACTGCAGTGCCAATCGTGGACCAAGAGCATCCTGATCCTGATAGCCAGCAGGTTAATTCTTCACTAGAATCTGATTTGTCAACAAACACCCCTTCGCCAGCAGATGACATACCTCTTGACGTTCCTATAGCCATCCTTAAACCACAAAGAGCCTGCACAAAACATCCTATGTCAAAATTCCTGAGTTATGCCAACCTATCTCCACCTTATAAAGCCTTTCTTACAGACCTATCTAATTCATATGTTCCTTCAACCATTCAGGAAGCTTGCCAAGTTCCGGCTTGGGAGGAGGCAGTTTTGGATGAAACGAGGGCACTTGAAAAGAACAACACTTGGGAGGTGGTTAGCCTACCAGAAGGCAGGAGGACAGTAGGATGTAAGTGGGTGTTTACTAATAAATATGATGCAGATGGAGCACACTTGAAACATAAGGCTCGGTTGGTAGCAAAAAGGTACTCCCAATCATACGGGATTGATTATTCCGAAACATTTTCACCAGTTGCGAAAATGAACACTATAAATATTATTTTTTCCTTGGCTGTTAATTTGGATTGGCCGTTACTTCAGTTGGATGTGAAGAATGCCTTTCTTCACGGGGACCTTAAAGAGGAAGTGTATATGGATGCTCCTCCGGGGTTTGAGGAGCGTTTTGAGGGAAAGGTTTGTCGGCTGATCAAGTCCTTATATGGGCTTAAACAGAGTCCACGAGCATGGTTTGAGCGTTTTATGCGGTTCTTGAAATGCTTGGGATTTAGTCAAAGTCATGGAGATCATACATTGTTTGTTAAATTTTCTGACCAAGGGAAAATAACTATTCTGATCGTCTATGTTGATGACATTATTTTGACAGGTGATAACTTGGAAGAGGCCGCAAAAGTTAAGAGGAGCCTTTCTAAGGAGTTTGAGATCAAGGATGTCGGGCCTCTTAGGTATTTTTTGGGTATGGAGATTGCTAGAACGAAACAGGGAATGTCTGTGTGCCAGAGAAAATACACTCTAGATTTGCTAACTGAAACAGGTATGACAGGGGCTCGGTCAGCAAGCATCCCAATGGAAACGAATCTAAAATTAGGGGATGTCTCAAACAAGCACCCGGTGGAGATGGAGAGGTATCAGCGATTAGTGGGCAAACTGATCTACCTTTCCCACACCCGGCTTGACATCTCGTATGCGATTAGTACATTAAGCCAATTCATGCACTCACCTATGCAAGAACATCTTGATGCTGCTTATCATCTCCTGCGGTATTTGAAGACTACTCCTGGCAAGGGGTTGTATTTCAAGAAAAATGAAAGGAGGGGGGTGGAGATCTTTACTGATGCGGATTGGGGTGTGTGTACGGTCAATAGGAGGTCCATTACGGGATATTGTTCCTATGTGTGGGGTAACCTGGTGACTTGGCGGAGCAAAAAGAAAAGTGTTGTAGCCAGGAGTAGTGCAGAAGCAGAATTCCGGGCGATGGCACAGGGTATATGTGAGGTTTTGTGGATCAAACGGGTGTTGGAAGATCTACGTGTGCGGGTTGATATGCCAATGAAGCTCTATTGTGATAATACGGCTGCGATAGACATAGCCAATGACCCCGTGCATCACGACCGAACTAAGCACGTGGAGATAGATCGTCATTTCATCAAGGAAAAACTAGAAAGTGGTCAGATTTGTATACCGTTCGTTCCATCTTCAAGACAGACCGCAGACGGATTGCCCAAGGCCCTTGGGAAGCGAGAGTTCGATGATTTCTTGGTCAAGTTGGGCATGATTGACATCTATGCACCAACTTGAGGGGGAGTGTCGGAATATGAGATATATGTGTATTGTAAATAAAAGGGTATAATTGTAATTGCAACTTTTTAATGAACAACAACCGTACTTTTGTGTCATAGTCCGCCCATGTTGGGCAGTAGGGCTTAGAGAAAGAGGCGGCTGAAGTTATCTTGGGGGAGGGGCTAAGTTAGCTTACTTATCCTAGAAGAAATAGGGTTTCATTGTACTATTTAAAAGCTAGCATGTGCTAAGTAATAAAAATATACAAGAATTTTTCCTTAATGTTTTTACACATACTTGTCGGAGCTACCCACTCTCACTTCGCCCCGGGAAGGAGAAAAATTGTTGGTTTATTTGGCAGTATGTGAAGAAGCAGTGAGTGCGGTTCTGATTCGGGAAGGGGTCCGCGGATAAGTGCCGATTTATTTTGTCAGCAAAGCATTGAAGGGACCCGAGATCCGATACTCACCAGCAGAGAAATTAGCATTATGTTTGGTACATGCCTCGAGAAAACTGAGGCTGTTGGTCTCTTGAAAAGGCTTTGGTTAAGTTTAGAGGGGAGGGGGGGGGGGGGGGTGAATAAACTTAACACTTAAAACTTTGGAGTTAACAAATTCTGCAACTTCAGCAGCCTGCTGATACTTCAGTAGTTTGCTGATACCTCAGTAGCCTGCTGATAAACAGTAGTCTACTGAAAGTTAAGTTTGCTGAATTTGTGCAGCGGAATTATGTCAAAATTAAGCATTAATACTTGTTAAATATGATACTAGGTATTAGATACTCAGTAGTGTAAGTGTGTGATTTCAGTTGCTAGATTCAGTAGATTGATGTGTAAGATAAGCTAAGTGCAGAATGTAAATGCTGAAAGTAAATAGGCAGATTTTATAGTGGTTCCAGGTGGTGTAATCCTGTCAGTCCACTCTTCTCCTGTGATGTTGGAGGAAATTCACTAGAGATCTTTGATGTTGCAGTTACAAAGATTCCTAAGTTGCTTGTCCTTCACCAATAACTATGGCTTCACAAACTGAAACTGGGAACAGGTAGGATTGCTGCTCCTGAGTCTTCCACTGGTCCTTGAAAGGTATGATTGCCTCTTCACCAGCTCCACCATAATCAACAGACTTTCACACAACTGTGCTTCACTGTCTTCAGCAGGTTCTTTATAAAATAAAGAATGAATCAAATAAATGATTCAGTTGCAGCAGCTTGATTAGGATGAAATAATCAGCAGCTTGCAGTCTTCAAGTGTATACTTGATGTAGTTTGAATGCAGAATACACTTGAAGAATTTCTCTGGATCAGTAGCTTTAAGTTCAGTAAGTCCAGCAGGGTGTTTTTCACTTAGAAAAATATCTCTTCAAAGTTTATCAATTTTTCTCAAATCATCCTGTTGTTTCTGAGTTGAAGGTCCTCTATTTATAGGTAGGAGTGCATGTGACTTGTATTTGAAATTCAAATGTAACCGTTCCTTGATTTTGTCCCATCTGATTTGCCTTCTGTCACTATTCATAGGACTGACACTGTCAGAATTCCTTTTTGACAGTGCAGTCTGTCCACCCTTTGACTTATAACCATTGGATAAAAATCTGAATCATCCCAACGTCCTTTTGATCTCAGCCATTGATTTATTTGATAAATCAGAGGTAGTTGGCTGTCCTTATCCATGTAATCTTCCAATATAATCTTGAATTAACCGAGGTATATCATCAGCAGGTTCATCAGTCTGCTGAGATACCAATCAGTCTGCTGAACATCAATTTGCTGTGTATAAAATACAATGCAGCTGATTTCTTCTATCTAACTTTTATTTGTGAAGTTAGATTACACCTTTTTAAAATATAACCAAGTTTCAAACATCATCCAACTTATGGAACTTAGACCTTCTTCACAAGGTATATGTAATCAGTTTAAGTCATCACAGACTTGCTTAAATTCTGATTCCATATCATTGACTTAAATTACTAAGTTTGATCCCTTAGCCTTCTGTAACTGAGTTTGAGCCCTCAGCCTTCAGTCTTCAGCAGGTTCCTGACTAGTCTACTGACCTATCTACTCTACTGATATTTGACCAGTCTGCTGATATGAATCAGCAGCCTATTACAGTACTTGTTTGATCAAACCTATTTATGAATCAAACTCTAATAAATCTATACATTTGATCTAGACATCTTTTTGCCTTTGCACTATAACAGCTAGTCTGGCACTCATCATCAAAACATAGAAATAAGTCCAACAATTTCCCCTTTTTTGGTGATGATGCCACTACCCTCACCTAACAGCAAAGCAAAAAGATAAAAACAAAAACAGAACAAATATAGTCATCTTTCATTATAATCATTTGATCAAAGATATTACAGTCTAGAATCTGCAAAAACATAAAGCAGTTAAAGTATCTGATCTACTGTCTTCTTTCTCTTTCTTTTCTGGCCTTTTCAACTTGTTCTTGATAGGCCCTGATTTCTGCTATCATATCCATCATCCATTCATTTTCAATCAGTGTAAAATCAATGTAGGGATTGACCTCTTTCCACCAATTTCATGCTTCAGGCAGGAGAAGGTTTATCTGATTCACTTTGAATCAAAATTTCATATACAGTTCCTTAAACTCTTCAAGTGAATCCTTTGTTTTTGTGATAGGCAAGTTCCTATCACCTCTGCCACTTCTTCCACCTCTTCCACTTCTGCCACCTCTGTTGCTTGCCCTTAAGGCTTTAATCATTGCCTCCCAAAATTTCAGTCCCAAGAAAGAGTTGAGTCCTTCATGAAATCCCTTGTCTTGATAAGGTTTCCTCCTGTTGTAGTACTCTTTCTTGTACTGTCTAAAGAGATCATCAGTAAGCTGGACTCTGCCAGGTGCAGGTTGCCTGAAAGCATTGGTTTCATCTATCCATCTCTTTTGTGCAAGTCTTGCAGCCTCTTTTGCTGCAGCTGTTTGGCCCTTTTCCCCCTTAGTGACATCATCAACAAACCGGGACATTAGGCCATGAACACTCTCCTGTGAGATAACCAGATTATTCAGTTGCTCTTCCATAATCTCAGTTCTGGTATCAATTGCTGTGATCCTTTCTTGCATTGTTTGTTCCAGCAGGGTTATCCTCTCCGTAAGTTCAGGATCAAGCACAGCAGATTGTTGTGCAGCAGCAGGCTCAACAAGTCTAGGGGTTTCAGCAAGCTTGTCAAGTTTTTGATGAATGGATGTAAATTGATCTTTCAAAAACTTTTCCTTCAAAGTATTTCCTTGCTTGATTCCCCTCACATCTAGCATCATATTATTGACAGCATTTTGAGTAGATGTGAAATTTGAAGTAACTGTATCAACAGATTGTCTGTTCTCATTCACCAGTTTCATCAGCTCTTCAAATCTTTGTTCCTGTCTATCAAGTTGAGTTCTTAACTGTTGCATGTCATTCCTGACAGTCCTCAACTCATTCAATACTTCTACTGGTACCTCACCAGTCATTCTTCCACCAGTAGCTCCATCAGCAGGCTCTTCAACATTGTACTGTGGCCTCTGATTGCTCACAACCTTTGCCCAACTCTTATCTAATCCAGCAGGATTAGGTCCTTGATATTCTTCTAAGATAGGATCAATGGCTGGTTCTTCAAAAATAGGTACAAATGCCTGTGGGGGATCAACTTCAACATTTTCTTCTTCAGGCATTTGAAACTCCTCATCACTAAAGTTATAGTCCAGCAGCTGCTCATCCTCATTAACAGCAGACTGCTGACCATCTTTCCCTTTAGTGGTCTTGTCTCCAGTAGGCTCCACTACAGCAGCCTCTTGAACAATAACAGGGGTTTCCTCCAAACCCAAATTAGGTTCCAACCTTTGTCCAGGTGCTGTTTGAGACTCAGCAGCCTGTACCTCCTGTTCCAACCTGTGTCCAGGTGCTGTTTGAGACTCAGCAACCTGTACCTCCTCTTCAACTCTTTGTGGATTGAATATAGCTCATTATCCACTTGGAATCCTTCAGCATGACCAATCTTGGTCAGGATAATGGCTGTTTTAGTAAGAATGCCCTCAAAGTCAAATCCATCTTGATATTCAATAGATTACTCTGAGCTGGCACTAGGTTCACTGTAATCAGTAACCTTCTCTTCATCCAAATCCTCACTCTGTTCAGCTTCAGTTTGTGCAGTAGGTTCTTCAACATGGAATGTAAGAGATTCATCAGCTAGCCTACCAGCACTTAAATTAACTCCTTCATTGATCAATGCTTCCAGATCATCCATGGTGAGATCCTGTAGATCCTCATCCATCTCTCCAGTCTGCTGGCCCTCAGCAGACTTACCAGTATCAGTGGACTGTTGTGCAGATGGTTCTATTAATATTGCAGTCCCACTGGTTCCTCCTGGTCCAGAGGGAAAATCACCTCTAGAATCTGATGATGAGGATGAATCATCATTGTCATCTCTTGGATCCCTAAACTTGATACCCTCCTCTTTCTGTTGTTCATCAAATAAGTCCATCAATTCAGATTGCAGCAAAGTGGTATCAACTAGGTCCAACAAATTCTCTACTCCAACTTGTCAAAAGCCCATTCTTCAAAGTCTGTCATAGGTTCAGCAACTGCCTTTTGTCTCTTGTAGAAACCAAACTTCCATTGGAAATAGTCAGCAACTTTCTGAAGTTTGGGATCTACATACTCTCCTGTTTTCTTCTTTTCTTTCACATGCCTTTCAAAGGGCTTGTTGACCTCCAAAGGTTCCAACAAGTAGATTCATTGTTTCTTCAACAGATGTTTCAAAGTCAGTAGTTTGCTGAGGTTGTAAATTTGTGCCTACTACTTCCATCTGTACAACACTTGGTTCCCCCTGACTTACATGCTCATCAGCAGGGTTAGCAGCAGACTGCTCTTCCCCCTGAGTTCTTGCAACAATTGCACGGTCTTCAACCAATTCTTCAACTACCACAGCAGGTTCAGGTTCAGGTTCAGTGGTTTGCTGTGGGTCTTAAGTGGATACTACAGCAGGCTCAGGGTCAGTAGACTGCTGTATATCACCAACAGATTGCTCAACAACAACCTGTTCAGCTTCAATAGACTTGACAACCTCTTATGGTGAGGAGTCAGTAATTTCCACAGGCTTGATGATGGTTAAGGGCTCAGCCTCAATAGCTTCTTCTTCCTCTTCTACTGATGCTTCTTCTTGGACTCTTTGTGCCTCCATGTTTTTCAATTCTTTCCCCTTTCCATGTTTCTTTTTATGGATAATTTCTTTTCTTCTCTTGGAAAGCGACTCATCATCTTTTTCAACCACAGTAGACTTCCTCTTTCTACTGGCTTCCTTCTGTTGTTCCCTCAGAATCTCAACAACATTTCTTCTTGCAGCAACAGCAGGGTCAGTAACCTCTTCTTCAGCTGGACCCTCAGCAGACACAACAGTCTGTGCTGTTTGCTTCTTTGTCTTTTTAGGCTTTAAGATCTCAGTGATCTTCCTTGTATCTGCAGCCTTTCTTTTCTCAGTGGCCTTCTTTGGTGCAGCAGATTTAGTAGATTTCTTCTTAGTTTGCTGGACCTGCTCACCACCAGCATCACCATCATCTCCACCATTATCATCATCAGCAGCCTCTGCAACATCTTCTTCATCATCATCAAGACCAGGAATAGCTTGATCAATCTCTTTCTTGTATCTAGATTGATTTATCTTTTCAGGTGCTACATCAGGGATTTCCAGATGATTCAGCAGGGTCTGAACCATCAATCCTAAGGGTAAGGCCTTGGATTTCCTTTTCCCTTCTCTTTCTTCCGTGGCTACTTTCTTCATATAATGAATGAAGTATCCAGCCCAATCAAATATCATGCTCCTGCAGATAATCATCATCAACTCTATCTTGGGTCCTGACAGAGTGTCCATACTTCCAACCAGTCCAAGTATGTTCTTTGCAATGAGTTTGCTCAGTAGACTGTACTCATTCTCAATATGTCTGCAATTGATCCCTGGAACAGATTTGGTGGCTTCATTTGTTTTGATTTGATCAACAAAAGCCATCTTGGATAGTCCCATTGCTTCAGGATTTACTGGACCATCCACTACTTCTTCAAATCCAAAAACTTCCCTCAGCAGGCTTGAGTAAATTTCTATCTCCTGGCCATTCACAGCCGTTTTGAATGCTTCAGTTCCTTCCTTTATTTGAATGTTCCTCCAGAAACTGACAACATTAGTATATGAGATTGTCTCCAATCTTATATTCAGCACATTCTCCAGACCAGCATATCTCCTTATTCTTCTACCAATGTTGATAGCTAAATCAGTCTGGTTAGCATCGACGACAAAGCCTCTAACACTTTGGCTTGATTCAATCTGAACATCAACCTTTTCCGCCATTGTTATGAGAAGAATAACATGAAGAAGATAGATTGTAAATCTGTGTTCACACAGTGTAAAATTTGCAGTGATAAAGCAGATTTTGCAAGTAGAGAGAATCTGCTGAGTGTAGGTCTGTATATATAGACAGACGGTAGTTGTAACTGTCAGTGCACGTACATTGATGCTTGACCACGATTAATCTGAGTAAATGCGGTCTTGACACGTGTTCCATAACTCCTCCATAGCGTTTTGTAACCGTTGGATCGTGTTAGCTATGATAATAATGGATAACATAAATTTTCCGCCAAACTGCTCTTTTGACTTTAATAAATTTTGACTATGTAATGTACCATTCAGCAGGGTTGTCCTCAGCAGGGTAGGCTCAGCAGTCTGCTGATAAAGGTGCTTCAGCAGCCTGCTGACAAAGTGACTCTGCTGATCCTTGATTTCTTCTTGTTTTGTACTATTGATAATACAAGATGAAGTTTAATACCAATGACTGATCTGTCAAATGAGCTCACCCAACATGACAAAGACCAATCCCTTTGACAATCTCATTTGCTCAATTGTCCAAACATAAGTACATGGAATTGTTGATACCAATGACTAATCTGCTAAGTGAGTTCACCCAACATAGCAAATACTAATCCCCTTGGTGAATTCCAGTACACTGCTGAATATTAGTCAACTTTTATAATTCCAAGTTCAGTCCTTAATTTGGCAAATCTTTCAATATCAAGTGGTTTAGTGAAAATATCAGCAAGTTGATTTTCAGTAGGGATATATAGAACCACCACATCTTTCTTTTCAACATGATCTCTTATAAAATGATGTCTCACATCAATATGCTTGGTTCTTGAGTGCAAAACAGGATTTTCAGTGATTGCAATTGCACTTGTGTTGTCACACATGATTGGAATTTCCTTTTCTTCAATTTCATAATCCCTTAATTGTTGTCTTAGCCATAGTACTTGTGCACAACAACTTCCAGCAGCTATATATTCAGCTTCAGCAGTGGAAGTTGATATTGAATTCTGTTTCTTGCTGAACCAGGAGACCAATCTACTTCCCATTAACTGACAAGTTCCTGTAGTGCTTTTTCTATCAATCTTGCATTCAGCATAATCAGAATCTGAGTAGGATATATCTTTGAAGCTTCCATCCTTGGAATACCATATCCTTACTCCCAAAGTTTCTTTAAGATACTTGAGAACTCTCTTGACTGCACCTAAGTGACTTTCTTTAGGTTTAGATTGAAATCTTGCACAAACACCTACAGCAAAGGATATATCAGGTCTGCTGGCAGTAAGGTACAGCAGACTGCCTATCATCCTTCTGTATAAGGTCTGATCAACATCTTTGCCTTCTTTATCTTCATCCAATCTGATGTTTGTACTCATTGGAGTTGATATCTTGGTGCTGTTTTCCATACCAAACTTCTTCAGCAACTCCTTGGTATACTTGGTTTGATGAATGAAGATTCCATCTTTCATTTGTTTAACTTGCAATCCCAAAAAGTAGTTCATTTCTCCCATCATACTCATTTGGAATTTGTTCTTCATTAGATTTGTAAACTTTTCACATAACAGTTCATTTTCAGAACCAAAGATTATGTCATCAACATAAATCTGTACCAGCAGGGTGCTGTCTTTTTCATTGATTCTGAAAAGAGTTTTGTCAATGGTGCCTTTAGTAAAGCCATTGTCTACAAAAAATTGAGATAGAGTCTCATACCAAGCTCTTGGTGCCTGTTTCAATCCATAAAGTGCTTTATTGAGTCTATACATTTTATCTTCTTGATCTTTAACTTCAAATCCAGGAGGTTGTTGTACATACACTTCCTCCTCTAGAATTTCATTCAAAAATACACTTTTGACATCCATTTGATATACCTTGAAGTTCTTATATGCAGCATGTGCCAAGAATAATCTGATAGCTTCCAATCTTGCAACAGGTGCATAAGTTTCATCAAAATCTATTCCTTCTGCTTGAGAATAGCCTTTTGCAACTAGTCTGGCTTTATTCCTCACAATGGTACCAGATTCATCAAGTTTGTTTCTGTATACCCATTTAGTACCAATAATATTTGCATGACTTGGCCTTTCAACTAGTGTCCAAACTTGATTTCATTCAAATTCATTCAATTCTTCTTGCATAGCAATTATCTAATCTGGATCTGAAATTGCTTCTTCAACAACTTTTGGTTTCATTTGAGATAGAAAGCAAGTAAACATAGCTTCCAGTTGTCTTCTGGTTCTTACACCTTGCTGTACATTGCCAATAACTTGTTCAGCAGGGTGATTTCTTAATCATTGTGGATTCTGGTTAGTTTGATTATCATGAACCTCATCTTCAGTAGGGTCTGCTGTAGCTTCTTCAACAACAGGGGGTTCAGCAGATCCTTGAATAGCTTCAGTTGTTGCATCAGTAATGTTACCAGCAGGGTGTTCAGCAGGGGCAGTGTCAGAAACTTTTAAGTCATTGAATCTTTCCAAAACTTCAACACAATCTGGATCAGTGACTTGTTGATTCTCAGCAGGTTCACAATCTTCATCTTCCATGCCAGTGAACTTAGGTTCATCAAACACAACATGGATTGTTTCTTCATGCTTCAGTGACCTCTTGTTCAGTACCCTGAATGCCTTACTGACTGAAGAATATCCCAAGAAAATCCCTTCACCTGATTTTGGTTGGAAAGTCTTCAAATGAACCTTGTGATTTAGGATAAAACATTTACTTGCAAATGGATGAAAATAGGATATATTTGGTTTCCTTCCTTTCCAAATCTCATAAGGTGTCTTCAGCAGCTTCTTGTTCACTGATGTTCTGTTTTGTGTATAGCATGCTGTATTGACTGCTTCAGCCCAATATCTTTCAGGTAGCAATGCTTCACAAATCATTGTCCTTCCTGCTTCCTTTAAGGTCATGTTTCTTCTTTCAGCAACCCCATTTTGCTGAGGTGTACCAGCAGCAGCAAGTTGACAATATTCTCTTATAACTTTGTTGAGAAATTCAGTACCCTGATCTGATCTTATTTTTACTACCGTCAAACTTTTCTCATTTTGTAATCTCTTCAAAAGATTAGGCATGCTTTTGAGTGTTTCACTTTTCTTGTTCATAAATATCACCCAGGTGTACCTTGAATAATCATCCACAACCACTAAGATGTATTTCTTTCCTGTTACACTTGTTGGAGTTATTGGTCCAAAAAGATCCATATGCATCAGCTCCAACACTCTATTAGTTGATTGTTTAGTTTTTGACTTGAAACTTGCCTTTATCTGTTTACCCTGCTGACATGCATCACATATAGCATCCTTCTTGAATGTGATCTCAGGTAAACCAATCACCAGTTTCTTCTTCACCAACTGATTGATATCATCAAAATTTAGATGATTCAACTTCTTGTGCCATAACCAATTGAGTTCTGACTTGGTATGCACAATCAGGCAGGTTTATGGAACTGCAGTGGACCAGTCCACAACATACATGTTTTGT
The DNA here is from genome assembly GCA_024500145.1 of Gentiana dahurica var. dahurica. Taxonomy (NCBI): domain Eukaryota; kingdom Viridiplantae; phylum Streptophyta; class Magnoliopsida; order Gentianales; family Gentianaceae; genus Gentiana; species Gentiana dahurica. The sequence continues at coordinate 71,668,218 of CM044900.1, forward strand.
TGTCTTCTACCAGCCAGTACTACTTGATCACCTCTTTCACTAATGACAAGACAGTTGTTTTTGTCAAAAGTGACCTTGTATCCCATATCACATAATTGTCCAGTGCTCAGCAAGTTGTAGTCCAGTCCTTCCACAAATGCAACATTCTTGATTGTAAGTCCATTTCTCACAAGTGTGCCATATCCTCTTGTGTATCCAGGTGTATTCTTGTTGCCAAAATTCACCCTTGGACCATCTTTTGTCACAAAGTTTGATAAACAGTGCTTATTCTTTATCATATGTCTGGAACATCCACTGTCAAAGTACCAGACACCCTACAAAATAAAGTTCACTCATTTTAGGTACCCAAACCTGTTTGGGTCCATAGTGGTCAGTGGTAAGCATGACCCTTGGTAAGTTTCCATAAGGTCTTCTCCTGAAAGTGTCATACTTTGGTTCATACATGTATTCCACACATCCATAAGTTCTAACAGTAGGTTGTGTAGGATTCACATATGTTTTCTGGCCTTTTGGTTTATAATGCTGTTTGAAGTGACTTTTGGTGTTAGAAGCATTAGTATAACCATTTGTTTGCTGTCTGTTAGGAACATCCCTGTAATATGGAGTCTGCTGAGGTCCCTGCTGAGGTCTTTTATAAGTCCTCTGCTGAGTCCTTTGCTGATTCCATTGCCTAGGTTTTACCCTAGCAGCATGGTTATACTGGTTGTTTCTATCAGCAGGTACGAGAATATTCCAATCATCATCAGAAGGGAACAGTCTACCTTTCCCCCTGAGATAAGTATTCCTTGAATGATTAACATTTTTAGATTTAGGATTCTTATCCTTGGAATATTTCTGACCTTTACCTTTTTGTGGTCCAGCAGACTTGGTAGCAGGTCTGCTATCAGTAGGTCTAGAAGGTCCAACAGCCCTATTTTTGGATTTGTTCTTTTTATTAGGAGTTGTTGACTTCTTTGACTTCTGATTTTGCTTCCTTGAAGTATTCTCAGTAGGTTTTACTGCCTCAGCAACCTTACTTGGAGTTGGATTTTGTGCATGTACAAACTTAGGACCAATTCTGGTACTAGGTTCAGTGACTTTGCTAGATCCACTCTTTTTGGATTGTTGAGTTCCAAATCCAAGCCCTGTTCTATCACCATAAGGCTTTCCAGATTTGTATGCAGTAGTGGAGCAAGTTGGTTCAGTAGATTCAGAGGATGCTGGATGTTCAGCAGGCTTACATTGATTCTGTCCAACATCTTTTTCCTTTCATTTGAGAACTCTTAATTCAGCTTTCAATCTTCCAACTTCTAATTCAAGAGCTTCTTTTTCAGCCTTCACAATCTCATAACCAGATTGTATTATCCTCAGTTGATTAAGGATGACATCCAAAGTCTCATTATTGTCAGAATTTCTAGGATTTGAACCACAAGTTGATTCACAATCACTTCCAGCAGAAGTATTGATAGATACAGTATTGTATACCTCCTCAGTTTAATCCATATTGGCCATCAAAGCATAATCTTCCATATCAGCAACCAGTGCTGTGTGTAATCTGATTCATTTCCCTTTTCAGATTCCACTTCATACCCTGATTCATCTTCAGCAACCATAGCCTTCTTGCCATGTCTTCTTTGTTGACTCTTGGTCTTCAGTAGGTCTGGACAATCAGGTCTAAAATGTCCAGGCTTCTTGCAGTTGAAGCAAAGATAATCAGGTTCCTTGCCTTGTTTTAACTCAGGACAGTTAGGTTTGAAGTGTCCTGGTTTCTTGCAATGAAAGCACAGATAGTCATTGTCTTTCTTTGATTCTTCTTTCTTTCTTTCAGTAGGCCTCTTTGTGAAATTTCTTGAAGGGGCCTTTCCAGTCTTCATCATCCTGATTTTCTTGCTCAGTAGGGCAATCTGCTCTTGCATCTCATCCAGCAGATCATCTTGTCCTCCAGATGTTTCTTCCTGATGTGAAGCAGCCAATGCAGTGGTCTTTGGCTCTTCTTTTTCAGTCTCAGGTACAAGCTTTTTGCTAAATTCATAAGCCTTAAGATCTGAAAATAACTTGAAGGTGTCTTCTTCATGCAGCTTTCTCATTTCTTCTATTGCAGTCACCTTCATTTTCCAAACATCTTTTGCAGGTAGAGCCTTCAGAATTTTTGTGTTAATTTCTTCTTTTGAATAACTTACACTCAGCAGGGTAAGTTCATCCAAGATTGCATTAAATCTTGATTCCATCTGCTCAATGGTTTCATTTGGTAGCATCTTGAACTTTTAAAACCTCTTTTTGACCACACTGATCTTATTCTTCTTTATTGCATCAGTGCCTTCACAGATCAACTGTATCTTGTCCCAAAGTTCCTTTACAGTTTTGCAATCTTTGACCTTCATGTACATATTGCTATCCAAGGTTCTGTAAATGATATCAATAGCAATGTTGTTGAGGTTTGCTCTCTTCCTATCTTCTGCATTCCATTCTCTTTTTGGTTTTGGAATGTACTCTGTAGTTTGACCACTGTCACTGCCTTGGTAATCTCCAGTGGACCATCAGTTAGTACATCCATCATCTCATCATGAGTTGCAGCAAGGTAAGCCTGCATTCGACGTTTATACTCATCAAATCTATCTAGAGAACACATCAGCATAGTTCTAGCATACTGGGTGTTATCCATGATGCAAGTCTTTGAAAATCAGTAACTTGAAAGAAAGTTACAAAGAATTTTCACAAGCACAACAAGTAGGATTCCTTCAGAACAGAAGCACTTGAAAAGGCTTTGGTTAAGTTTAGAGGGGGGGGGGGGTGAATAAACTTAACACTTAAAACTTTGGAGTTAACAAATTCTGCAACTTCAGTAGTCTGCTGATACCTCAGTAGCCTGCTGATAAATAGTAGTCTTCTGAAAGTTAAGTTTCTGAATTTGTGCAGCGGAATTATGTCAAAATTAAGCCTTAATACTTGTTGTTAAATATGATACTAAGTATTAGATACTCAGTAGTGTAAGTGTGTGATTTCAGTTGCTAGATTCAGTAGATTGGTGTGTAAGATAAGCTAAGTGCAGAATGTAAATGCTGAAAGTAAATAGGTAGATTTTATAGTGGTTCCAGGTGGTGTAATCCTGTCAGTCCACTCTTCTCCTGTGATGTTGGAGGAAATTCACTAGAGATCTTTGATGTTGCAATTACAAAGATTCCTAAGTTGCTTGTCATTCACCAATAACTATGGCTTCACAAACTGAAAACTGGGAACATGCAGGATTGCTGCTCCTGAGTCTTCCACTGGTCCTTGAAGGGTAGGATTGCCTCTTCACCAGCTCCACCACAAACAACAGTCTTTCACACAACTGTGCTTCATTGTCTTCAGCAGGTTCTTTAGAAAATAAAGAATGAATCAAATAAATGATTCAGTTGTAGCAGCTTGATTAGGATGAAATAATCAGCAGCTTGCAGTCTTCAAGTGTGTATACTTGATGTAGTTTGAATGCAGAATACACTTGAAGAATTTCTCTGGATCAGTAGCTTTAAGTTCAGTAAGTCCAGCAGGGTGTTTTTCAGCTTGGAAAAATATCTCTTCAAAGTTTATCAATTTTTCTCAAATCATCCTGTTGTTTCTGAGTTGAAGGTCCTCTATTTATAGGTAAGAGTGCATGTGACTTGTATTTGAAATTCAAATGTAACCGTTCCTTGATTTTGTCCCATCTGATTTGCCTTCAGTCACTATTCATAGGACTGACACTGTCAGAATTCCTTTTTGACAATGCAGTTTGTCCACCCTTTGACTTATAACCATTGGATAAAAATCTGAATCATCCCAACGTCCTTTTGATCTCAGCCATTGATTTATTTGATAAATCAGAGGTAGTTGGCTGTCCTTATCCATGTAATCTTCCAATATAATCTTGAATTAACCGAGGTATATCATCAGCAGGTTCATCAGTCTACTTAGATACCAATCAGTCTGCTGAACATCAATTTGCTGTGTATAAAATACAATGCAGCTGATTTCTTCTATCTAACTTTTATTTGTGAAGTTAGATTACACCTTTTTAAAATATAACCAAGTTCCAAACATCATCCAACTTATGGAACTTAGACCTTCTTCACAAGGTATATGTAATCAGTTTAGGTCATCACAGACTTGCCTAAATTCTGATTCCATATCCTTGACTTAAATTACTAAGTTTGATCCCTTAGCCTTCTGTAACTGAGTTTGAGCCCTCAGCCTTCAGTCTTCAGCAGGTTCCTGACTAGTCTACTGACCTATCTACCCTACTGATATTTGACCAGTCTGCTGATATGAATCAGCAGCCTATTACAGTACTTGTTTGATCAAACCTATTTATGAATCAAACTCTAATAAATCTATACATTTGATCTAGACATCTTTTTGCCTTTGCACTATAACAGCTAGTCTGGTACTCATCATCAAAACATAGAAATAAGTCCAACAAGGCCTTATTTCCAAGCCAATCCCATTACCGTGGTCACTGACCAACCACTGAAGCAGATCCTAGCGAAACCCGACACGTTGGGTCGGCTAGCGAAATGGGTAGTTGAGATGGCAGAATACGATATCGAGTTCGTGCCTCGGACTGCGGTTAAGGCCCAGGCCTTGGCAGATTTTTTAGCTGAAGGAATTTCCATCAAACTCGAGCAGGTGAAGCAAAGCACAGAAGAACATTGGACTCTCCAAGTCGATGGGGCATCAAGCAAAGAGGGGGCAGGAGTTGGACTCCTTCTAATCAGCCCGAAAGGTGAATAATTCCCCTACGCCCTTCGATTCGACTTCAAAGCGGCGAACAACGAGGCTGAATATGAGGCTATGATCACAGGACTAAAACTTGCTTTGAAGTTGGGAGTCGAGAATCTATTAGTTTACAGCGACTCGCAGTTGGTGGTAAATCATATCAGTGGGGAGTATGAAGCCAAGGAAGAAACCATGAAAAATTACTTAACAGTGGTACATGGCCTCATACCAAAGTTCATGTCAGTTCAGATCGAGCAGGTCCCCCGAAGTCAGAATAAGAGAGCCGATGCATTGTCTAAACTCGCTTTGAACTTCGTCTCGAGCAAGAAAGTTATGGTCGAACTCTTGACCGATAGAAGCTACATGGAATCAGAAATGCAGCCGATCACTCAACAGACAACATGGATGGATCCAATCGCTCTTTACCTTAAGGACGGAATGCATTCTGCCATCTGACAAGGTACAAGCACGAAAAATCCGACTTCAGTCAGCACGGTATGCGTTCTTCAATTCCAGCCTTTATCGAAAATCTTTTGTAGCGCCATGGTTAAGATGTGCATCAGAAGAAGAGGGTGCATATCTTCTGGAAGAAATTCACAGAGGAGCTTGTGGAAATCATTGCGGAACCTGGATGCTTGCTCGAAAGTGCAAGCTAGTTGGGTATTTTTGGCCGTCGACGCAACAAGACGCGAACGGCCTAGTTCAGAGGTGTAGGACTTGTCAAATCCATGACAATATCACTCATCAACAGGCCCAAGAAATGAACGTCATCTCGTCAGCCTGGCCTTTTGATCAGTGGGGCGTCGACATAGTCGGACCTCTACCCCGAGCTCCGGGCAACAATAGATATGTGGTCGTCACAGTGGACTACTTCACGAAATGTGTCGAAGCCAAGGCTTTGACCGACATCAGAGCTTCGACCATTAAAAAATTCTTGTGGGTCGATATTTTATGCAGGTATGGAATTCCCAAGGCTCGGATCTCAGATAATGGCACTCAGTTCGAAGACCGAAAAGTTAGAGAATGGTGCAACGAATATCATATCAGTCAACGCTTCACCTCGGTAGCTCACCCGCAAGCAAACGGGCAAGTCGAGCAGACAAATCGACAGATCAAGATAGGGTTGAAAAAGAGACTAGAAGCCGAAGGTCGAGACTGGGCTGCACAACTTCCGAGCATCATGTGGTCGTATAGGACGGCTTCAAATTCTTCGACAGAAGAAACACCCTTCTCTATGGTCTACGGATGCGAGGCGGTAATTCCCGCGGAGATCGGTATTCCCTTCCCTCGAGTTCTAGCATACAACGTCGAAACCAACGCTCCTGATCTTCGACACGAAAAAGATAATGTTGAGGAGTGAAGAGAAATAGCTTCAGCTCGAATGGCAAGATACAAACAGAAGATCTCGCAGTATTACAACTCAAGGGTCAAGTACAAATACTTCAAAGTCGGAGATTTGGTCTTCAAGAAAAATGAAGCAAGTCGACAAGAAACGGCTGGCAAGTTAGACCCGAATTGGGAAGGCCCATATCAGATCCTAAAGGTTCATTCCAAAGGATCCTACCAACTCGGACGAGCAAATGGAACCACCGTTCCTCGGCAATGGCACGCCAATAATCCGAGGAAGTTTTACGTTTAATTAAATTGTATCTCGATTTAGTCTTACTTTTTTACGCTTTGTAATAAGTCCGTAACCATTTTATGGATATCCTAATAAACATATCTTTTCTCGAGATGCTTTTATGTTTTTCAGGATCTACAGCCTTAATATTATAAGTCTAATACGATACAAAATGTCAAAGACAATGCAATCGACTAGAAGAAGGGGAAATCCGCAAGTCGGAGCCCTCAATATAGCCTAAAGCAAAACAAGCCTACAAGGCAAAAAATGCTAAAGCAAATGGAGAGTTCGCAAAGTCGGACCAAACGCCCATAAAATCGACCAGCCAAATGCAAAACAAGTCTAAGGGGCAAAAAATGCCAAGGCAGAGGGACGGTTCGCAAAGTCGGACCAAACGCCCAGAGCATCGACCTGCCAATAGCAAAACTAGTCCGAGAGACAAAATTGCTAAAGCAACTAGGTCGATCTCAACTAGACTCGCAAATGCAATAAGAACCAAAGGTTCATAATACACTTGGGGGCAACACGACATCGATAAAGCAAACAGTAAACAGGGCTAGAGGCTAAGAGCTTAGAGACATCGAGACACGAAAGATAAATAATAAAAAGAAAAGGAAACAAAATACTACCAAAATCGAAGCAAAATAAGGTCAAGTCGACAAGACCAGCCGAAACGAGCCAAAGTATGATCAAAAAGATTATACAAAACAATTCGAATTATGCAGATCAAAGTTCAACAAAGGAAAAATTCAAAGAACAACAACTATGAGGTGGCGTCCGGAGTCGACTCGGTGATAGCAGGGGTCGGCTCGGCATTGGAAGTCGAAGGACCATACTTCTGGGCAAGAGATTCCCCTCGTTGGAACTCCTCACCATACTGGTCGTACAACTTCTCCGCCTCAGTATCATAGAATTGTGGCGCAGCAAGCTTAGACACGTCGAACTCCGGGTAGACGGCCTGATTCACCGCCATCGTAAAACCGCCCATCATGGCCATGCGCATCATCACGTTCAAGCTTCATCGAGCTCTGTCGACTTGCGATAATCCAGGATGGCATCTCTCTTAGCCGCCTCGACCCGGGATGGAACTTTCTCCAGTTCGATCCTCAGAGCATCCCTCTCTTCTCGAGCCTGCGTGACCTCGGTCAAAGAAGCATTATGCGCATCCTGCATCTTCTCGAACTCCACCGCCAGATCGGCAAATTTTTTATCAAGACCTGCCAGTCGCTTCGTGTTCTGTCTAGGTCATTGGCAGATGCAGACAACTCGTCCCTCAACTTCTTTATCTCGGCGCCCGCCTCTGTTGCATGAGTCTCCAATTGGGACTCCAATCCGGCTATAGCGGCACTCTTCTTGGTACTCTCATCCATCAACTTCCGAGTTTTCCTCTTCAAATCCTCTTCTGCCTGACTGGCGTAGTCAATCTCTTAGCAGCCTCTTTGCCAAGGTGGTTTGTCTGTCGAGAAAAAGAAACGCGTCATCTAGCAGACATAAAGGGCAGGCCGTGATAAAAGTAGGAAAAATGGAGCGACTTACCAGGCGACACAGCTTCCGAAGCGCAGAAGATAGAACCTTGTTCTCCATAGTTGCGCTCTCATCAGCAGCCCGGTTCATATCGACTTCAAGGTCAGAAGGGGCTTCCCCGACTTTAGCCTTCTTGGCCTGTCTCTGCTGATCCCTCACCAAGTCGGGCAGAATGGGTCTCTTCTTTGGTTGTCGGGAGACGTTCTCGACATGCTCACCGGCAAACGGTGTTATATCGACTATGGCCTCTTCATCTTCATCTCGCAATGAGCCATAGCGAGTAAGTGGTAAATCCGCGGACTGAGGCTGGGCGGGGGATGAGCAGAAATCGCCGCCTCGACATCAGCTGTACGTCCTTCAGACGGCTGCGTAGAAATAACCTCGACTCGGGAAGAGCTCCCCTCTCCAGTATTGGGAGTTGTCCTCTTCTTGACAACCTTGCTCGAAGGAGCCACCCGACCCTCGAGAGGCGGAGCTAGCTTACCATTCGGTTTGGGGACATGAGTAGGATCGGAGATAATCGAGAACTTCCCCACTACAAAAAGAAAAAATAAGGTCAGTCTTAGCAATAATACCAAGTTACAGATCTCGACAAAAAACAGAAAAATATCCTACAGTTCTCTTGGTCTGTGGCATGGAGTGTCGAATAAGGCATCGGCCCCGCATCCTCCAGTTTATCCAGCTCGTACAGAAGGCGCAGATCTCGGGTGGACACCTCGAAACCAAAGTTATCCATCGTACGGGCCTCTCGAGGGGCAGGATCACCACCCAGTTTATCCGTCTTCTTGCCCCTCGACCTCCACTGCCCTATGTAGGGGTTATCCAAGCCATGACGTATGATGAAAAATCGTGGTTTCCAGTCACCGTGTGATGAAGGCCCCTTGGACACAAACTCGTGTCGATTTGGCCTTCGTTGGAAGATGTACCACAGTTTGTCCGGCATGCCTGTAATCTTATAGTAGTAGCGAAAGAGGGGAATCGAAAAGCAAACTCCTACCACCCGACAAGCTATTACAAACCCTATTAGAATCCTAACAGCGCGGGGGGCTAACTAAGAAACACTAATCTCATAATGATGCAGAATCGTGGTGACAGCCGGGTATAGTGGAAACCTTAACCTGCTGGAAAGTTGGGCTTCGTAGACTGTACAGAACCCTTCTGGGGGCTCATCAGCGTATTGATGATTGCCCGAAGGAAGTTGAATTTCAAATTGAGGGCCCACAAGACCCAATTTTTGGATAATTTTATTAGCATCATCGATAGAAAGGGTAGTGAGACAACCTTTTGGACCCTTTCCGTCCATCCTAGTAACTAATTTTTTAGGGACAGAGGGAGATGAACCTACCGGCTCGCCGGAAAGTGACCGGTGAGGACGATCGGAATGGGTGGACGACGAAGCTTGACTATGGGAAGGCAATTCACTACCTTTATCAGATTCTATAGCACTACTTGACATTGATAAATGCAGAAAGGAGAGGGAGAACACAAGAAAAATGCTTACTTGGTGTTTGAAGGTTATGCAGAGGGAATGGCGGAATAATCTCTTCTCCGACCTGGGCCTCCCCTTTTATGCTTGCAAATTTTTTTGAAATGAGTTGAAAGGACGTGATTTGAGGGGGTTATAATCCCACACAAATCGCGAGAATCAATGTAATGGCGTTACGGTTAACGAAAAAGGACGCCTCGTTCCTTGTGCTGAAGATACGGCGTTAGTGCGCCATGACGTCACGCTACGATACTACGATTGTCTAGGGCTACAGGTGGCAGTACAGATGTTTCCCGCCCAAACAACGACCCAACTCGAAGACGATTCAAATGGCAGATTTGACCTCGGACAACGGGAGTCGCCTCTCTCAAGTCTGGGGGGCTTATGGCGATACCAGGTTTCACCTCTCCACGTGTCGTCTAACAGTTGGTCCCCACAATATGAGTAAGTATCGAAGTGCGCATGTCGAAGTAACGATGGTTGACTTTTAAGCAGTGTAGGACGAGGGTCCCTGCTTGACCACCGTAAGTCAGATAAGTCGGCGTAGTGGACAGAGTCCGCACCAGCTACGAAGGCCCACTATCAGCATGATAACTTGGGCAAGGGGCAAGGCCCATGAAGGTTAAATATGACAATAGCCTGGACCGACCTAATATTAGGGTTAGGGCATGCATTATCATTATAAATACCGTGTTTCAGGAACTACGTAAGGCTTGATTCCTGGACGAATACATGATCGTAGGCAATCTAAGACAAGCTCTTAGACTCAAAACCTACAACACGTTCTTGAACTCAAGGAGGTGGTGTTTATGGAACCCCTCCTGGTTTCTATAATAGTCATGGAAAGGATAAGATGTGCAAGTCAAAGAAGTCCATATATGGACTAAAGCAGTCTCCTATGACATGCTTTGAAAGATTCACTGAAGTTATCAAGAAGAATGGATATAGTCTGGGTCAATCTGACCATACCATGTTCTGCAAACACTGTGAGTCTGGACAAATCTCCTTCCTAATTGTGTATGTTGATGACATAATCATCACAAGAAGTAATCTACCAAATATGATGAATCTAAAGGATCTTTTAAGATCAAAGTTTGAAGTGAAGGATGTAAGTCAACTGAGACTATTTCTTGGAATGGAAGTTTCCAGGTCTAAGGAAAGAATTTCAGTCACACAGAGGAAATACACTCTGCACTTACTGTGTGATTATGGAATGCTTGGAAGTAAACCTATCTGTACTCCTATCGAGTACAATCACAAGATAGGCAAAGAAGGGGAAGAAGATGAAGACATTGATCTTGAACAGTACCATAGAATTGTGGGCAGATTGATCTACTTATCCCATATTTGGCCTGACATCACATGTGGTGTAAGTCTGACCAGTCAATCAGTTCATACACAAACCAAAGAGAAGTCATGTAAGAACTGCCTTCAAGATGCTCAAATATCTCAAAGAAAGTCTTGCTGCAGGCTTGTTCTTTAAGGAAGACAGAGAATGTGTCACTGAAGCCTTTGTTGATGCTGACTGGGCTGGTTCCCTATCTGACAGAAGATCTACATCTGGGTGGTGTGTGTTCCTAGGCGGGAACCTCTTGTCTTGGAGAAGCAAAAAGAAAGTTGTGGTGGCTAGGAGCAGTATAGAGGCTGAGTACAGGGCCATCGCACATGTAATGTGTAAAGTCATTTGGTTGAAGAGAGTACTGCATGAACTAAAGATGGGAAAACAAGAGCCTACAAGAATTACTGTGACAGTAAGACTGCTTATGGCATGTCTAACAATCGTACTTAACATGACAGAACAAAACACATTGAGATAGACAAAAATTTCATTAGAGAAAAGCTTGAAGGAGGATCTTTCTACCTGAGTCAGATTCCTACTTCCAGATGGGTGGCTGATATGTTTACAAAGGGCTTGAACAAACATCAATTCAACTTCTGCAAAAGCAAGCTTGGCTTGTTCAATCTCTACAAACCAGCTTGAGGGGGAGTGTCGGAGATCACGATGCCAAGATTATTTTATTAAGTTTTATTCTTATTATTCAAGTCCTATATTAGTCCCTAATTATGTTTGAAAGCTTGTTACTTCCTAATCTGCCATGTAAGGGCTAGTTTAGAAGTTTTTCCCTTCTTGAGTTGGAAGTTAAGAAGTGAATGAATACACTATTTTTTCTCTCAAATATTTACATATGTATATTGTGTTAATCTTATGTTTTGAATATTTATCTTTGAGATTGTTATCCTCCCTGAGAGGCTTATTGTTTTTGCTTTTGCTTTTGTAACCTCTATTTAAAAAGGCATCAATCACAGAAATAAACAAGCTTTCGAATTCCCTTAAATCTCAATTTATTACTTCATCAATAACATTACTAATCATTGTAACAGATGGAGAAGTGGAAAGCTTTAAGCTGGTTCCCGTAACAGATGTTGCTACGATCATCAGGAGTGCAGAATTGTTTAAATCAAATTGCAACCTTGTCATTATCGATTTCCTATTCCGTCATGGGTAACTAATTTATAACCTGTTATCTCCGTCACTGTTAAATCTGATTCACCATCCTTCTGTATTTGATTTGTTGCAAGTGCTATTTAATCATCATCATTATCATCATATAATATGACATCATATCCGATTCACCATGCATGGCATGGTTTATATCATATACAAGCTTGGAAAGTCTGTCATAATTGTGCAAATTTAACCAGAAGTAGTGCGCGCGCACTAAAAAGAAAATGCCGTTTCATTGGCATTTTTACCAGCGGATTCGCCTTTGTTTTAAACTATTGAGTATTGTGTCCTGGAATTTTCTTTATCTTTTGGAAGAGTAATGAAAGTCTGTGTCTGTGGCAAAACAAATAGAAAATATGAGCATAGAATGCAATCAATCATTATCTTCTTATTGAATAAACAGACTTGCCACATTATTCATGCTGTCATCTCAAACTTTTTTGTCACATGTAATTTTTTTAGTTGTATTACACACAAACACACACGCACGCACATGCCAGAACATTTGGGGTTTTGTTTTTCAGTTGTCACGTGTAATTTTTTTAGTTGTATTATAATATATTTATTATTATTATTATTATTATTATTATTATTATTATTATGTTTTTCAGTCGTGTTTTGATTTTCTTGGTATGAAATGCTGGCAGGTTCATCAAGCCAGAAAATTCGGGGTATTTAAGCCTACTTAACAGTTTGAGAAGCGGAGACTGTTCATGAATTCAATATGTGATTTGATCGATACGTACGTATCTCAGGCCTCTTGATTTGTTTGTTTTTTATGGAGATTTGGGGGCAGGGAAGAAAATAACAATCAGTTTAAATCTGTTGAAAAACCTAATGGTTTAAATGCTAAATAATACATTACCTTCATCTTCATCTACATAGCACCAAGAAATGTAACCTGGAGAGGTGATGGAAAAATGGAGGGCTATATTGTCATTGTCATTTCTGTTTCTTGTCAATGAGTGTGACAACGAACCTGACTAATCTCATCAATTGGAGAACAGCTAAGGGTTTATATTGTATTTATACAGTTAATCCATATTAGAAAGGAACATCTTAATGTGGGCTTTGTATATGAATATTTACATTCTTGTACTGTTCGACAATCTTTGAATTTGGTTCCATAGGAAAAAAAAGAGATGGGTCATTTTATTTTCCAACTCATTATGGGATAATATAAATGAAATGCATGAAAATTAGCGGGTTAATTTTTACATATGTATATGAATAAACAAAATTATTTACTGCGGTATTTTTTTTAAGGGTTGGTTACCCTATATTAGGTCGATGTGTAGCTGCGTATATAGATAGATAAATAGACCGATTTGCATAAAACACTCCCATCTTTCGCCACTCATATTTCGTTTTTGCAATTTTACCATTTATGTTATCGGAATCTTTACTAATATCACCATTTCTTTAACTAGCTGTCAAATCGATTGGAAAAATCGTGTCATGCAGACCAATTTCACATGGGGTTGATGATTGCGATTGAGAATAGGGCGAATTAGGGAAGTGTCGAGTTGAGAATGTATTTATTATTATTATTATTATTAGTAGGGGAAAAGACATTTTAACTCCTCGTGGTTTGGCAATTGAAGGCTTTACCCCCTTATGGTTTATTAATATGCGGTTTGCTCCCTTGGGGTTTGCGAAAACTCTAAACTCCAAATTCCGGCTGAAAACTTTGGAGAAAGCATCTCACGCGCGTTTTTTCCGATTAAACCTATCTTTCCTTATAAAATTTTAGCCACCCTTATCCACTCATAACCCTCTTTCCATTCACCTCCCCCCCCCCCACATTGTTCGCTCATAGCTTCCATCACCACTTGCTTGGTTTCTTGTTGTTGTTGCTATAGTCCAAAACACAGTTGCTCTATTGAATTGTGGCTGCTCAATGTTTTCCGCATTCATTGATTAGAGACGGCGGCAACGTCCACCTCCAACAGTCCCAAGCACAGCACAGTTGCTTGAGAAGCTGTGCTTTGATATGCTGTCTTCGGAAAATGTAAACCCAACGGATTCTCCTCTTCGATAGCATTCTTTAACAAAATCGACCTTAATCGCCCCAAAAACGCCACAATCGCAAAACCTTAACTCTTCTCCATCTAATTTCTCTATTGACCTTTTGTATTCTTAAGTTTTGCCAAAATAAAAGTTTGATGGATAAGATAAAATTAAAACAAAAAGGGCAGATCGGAAATTTCATGGTATATTAGAATATTTTGGTGGAATATTCTGTTTATTCAGCCGGAATTGAGAGTTTAGGGTTTTCGGTAAACCATAAGGGGGCAAACCATATATTATTAAACCATAAGGGGGTAAAGCCTTCAATTGCCAAACCACGAGGGGTAAAGTGTCTTTTCCTCTTAGTATTACTATATATATATATATATATATATATATATATATATATATATATATATATATATATAATTTTTTGTTGGAAATAATGAATTATTTAGGTAAGATAAATAATAGGGAATGAAAAGTAATATATTTATCACATAAAACAAAGTGTGTGAATTACAATAGGCATGTGCAACGCAAACACGATTTTTCTGTTCAATTTGACGTGCAGTTAAAGAAAAAGTGATAATGGCAAAGATCAAAGAAAGGATGACAATTGCAAAAATTTAGATAACATAAGTGGCAAAATTGCAAAAAAAAAAAAAATATGAGTGGCATGTCACAACTTTGACCAAAAGATGCGGTGTTTTGGACAAGTCAGTGTATATAATAAATAAATATAGGGGGATCTAAATGCACCCCCACTTTTACTTCCGACACCACAATAATCCAGGCACCACGAAAACTTACTTTCGGCACCACATGAATATTTTTATTTTTTTCTTACTTCACACACCACAAAAATAATATGAAATCTACTTCTTACACTACAATTTTTAGAAATTATATACTAGTCGTCCTAATAATTAATTAACATTTTCATTCATCTATTAATCTTATCCACTTAGTTTATTAAAACAAAAAATATTAATCCATTTCTCCTACAAATTTAATTGTCATACAAATTAAAATTCCTAAACCTCAAAAATCTTCTTCCGCCACTTCATCTTCTTCCTCACTCACTTCATCACCTTCACCACATTCATCATCTAAAAAAAACATTGGAACCTTCATCATCATCCAATACAACTATTAGAGATCATCATCTCGAATCAGCTCAAATCAATGAAGCCTTGTGTTGCAATGAAGAAGATATACAAATCTCACCGGAATAAATACCATTTTCTAGCCAAGTGGAGAAGATGATGAAACCCTCAAATCTTCAACATTTCTAATCTAAAAATATTATTTTGATGTTCATTGTGTGAATTAAATGAAGGGGTAAATCTCCTACATTAACATTACCTTGGTAGTCAATGATTTATGGAAGAAATTGTGGTTTTTTTTTTTGCGTTTTCCGATCGTCCTAAGGCTTTCCCGGCGTTAATTTCTCGAGCAGCCATGTCAAACGCATGGAACGTCTACAATGCTGACGCTTGTCTTGACATACGAATGTCCTCCAGTCTGACGTCAAGTGAGTAAAAGGTTACATACATTTATTGCATGGACGTCGGGTATACTGGCATTAATTACATAAAACAATGTTGGTGCTGGGGACGTTCATGGAACGCTGGGGTAAGTGACGTTGCTATGTTGCTACTAACGCTATTCATTGTGACGTTTGGTTGGAGGACTAACTGCTGCCTAGTGACATCAGAACGTCAGCGATGGTGGCGTTACCAGAGCATAAGGACGCCACCTACGCCGACGTTCTGTGTATTTTTTCACTTTTTCCATTCATGTGTATTGAACTACCATTTACTTGTTGTTTTTTAATATTGAATCCATATAAACATACGAATATTGATAAATACAACTGTTCAAAATGTTATTCAACTATCCAAACATTGATCCAAACAAAATTTCCCAACATTGATCCAAACCAAAATCATCCACAAGTTCCAAACATAATTAAACATCTAATACAATGATTTAAAATGTTCAAAACAAAAAGTAATAAGTTATAAGGATTTCAGCTTCTAGTAATCCCCACATCCAACACGATATGATCTCTGGTCGGCTGATCAACGAGTTCAAAGGTACATCTATCTCCAACTTTGAGATCATTGGCTGTCAAGAAAACGTTTAACCTTGTGAAGTGAGCTTGTCGATAGGGTTTGTCACAAGATAAAAGTCTAGCCGTCCATGAATCCCTTGTGGCACTCCATAGCTCCACAGTCTTGCATCGCAGCATGTCATGAGTAATAGAAAATGGTACTGGAATATTCTACCAATCACAATGAAATTAAATAGTGTTAGAAAAAGCAATGAGGAAAATCATAAAACATGAAAATAACTAATAATTTTTTAGAATATCTCACCACATAACCATGTGAAAAGGGCTACTTTGCCAGCGTCGTCTCAAATAGGGATTTTGGTTACCATTGTTTTCTCCTCCTGCTTCATCATCTGCATCATCTTCTTCATTCTCGGACGTAGAAAAAGTCTTCTCACAGAAAGTGTGATCCATCACAATCGTATCAAAATTGAAATTGAGTCTACATTCAAACACAATGAAGTCGCGCTCATGCAAATCATGAGCCGCCACATTTGCTCCCCATCATTCTCCAAAGAAACGAAGAGATTCATCGTTAGTCTCTCCAACACTCACTACCCATCTCCCTAAGGGTCTATTGAGAACATCCATACTTGAGTTCCGCACCGTTTGGTCCAAACTATTAACATATGTTGTAGGTAGTTTCGATGAAGAAAAAGACATCACGTTACTTCATTATAAAATAAGTGATAAAAATGTAACTTAATTAATTAATAATCACGTACCAAACTTGTTTGGAAACCGGGCATAAGAGGTTTGAAGAAACGATCCATTTTCCTTCACAATAGATTAAAAAGGAATGAGGAATCAGAATTTGAATTAGGATCAATCCGTATGCCATTACAAAACATGACAACATATATACTCAAACCAAACATAACCAATCACACAAGACCCCTATTATGAGTAAAAATGTAACTACATTAATTATACTTAGGTGCCAACTCATCAAAGTAAAAATTTAAGTACATTAATTATACATAGGTGCAAACTCATCAAATCAGACTTATCATAAACAAGATTAAACTAATTCAAAACTCATAGTTAGGTGTTTCTTGGGCACATAACAAACTCATCAAATAGACTAATTGAAGGGTAATAAAGACTGGACACAAACCAGACTTAACAATTTTGTTGCAATCATTCTGTGTAAAAAGGTCAGCCACTTCGACGTTTCTAAGGATATATCAACGCCACCACAACCGAAGTTTTACAGAAGTCCCTAATGGGATATTGTTGTATAGATGTCACCCACACCAACATTTTAAGAGAACATAGAACGCCACCCGTACCGACGTTGATGTCAACGTCAGTCTTATTGGCGTTCAAATGAAACATCAACGCCATCACAATTGACGTTCTGTAGAAGTAACCCTAATGGGATATTGTCATTTAGACGTCAGACAAACAAATGTCATATGTTAAGACAGAATGCTACCCATATTGACGTCCAAGTAAATAACCCTAATTAGAGACTGACAAACAGACGTCAGTCTCACTGACGTTGGTTCCAGCAAACGAGCAACAGTATCACTGACGTTTCCAGCCCCGGTCATCTTCCCCAACTATACCATCGGAAAACGGCCGGAAATGAAAAAACGGAAATAAACCACCAACAAAACACTTTTCTAACCCAATTTCAACTACCCCATGTTTACTCGTTGCATTGAAACAATAATTGACATACCTTAGCCAATTTTAACGATGATTTGGGTCGTGCAGGTGAAAGAAATTACCCATCCGATTGCACAGCCGCCCCTTCCTCTCTTGCTTGTTCTAGTTTGAAAAGTGAAAGAAATTATGTTTTTGAATTAAAAGGGGAGGGAGTTAAATTGTGATTATGTTGGTAGTTAATTAATAGGGTAAGTTTTAATATTTTAAAAACTTTAGGGACTAGAGTGTAGTAATATTGTTTTTGTTTTTTAAATGTGGTGCAGGTAGTAGAAATATGGTGTGCAAAAGTAAAAAAATTAATCAAATAATAGGTGCCGGAAGTAAAAGTGGGGGTGCCTTTTGAACCCTATATATATATATATATATATATATATATATATATATATATATATATATATATATATATATATATATATATATATATATATATATATATTGTTGGGAATAAAATTTAGTTTTGATGATTATTCATCTTATTCAAGAATATGTTTGTTTACACCCTATTGATGAAGTGCTGAAACTAGCTGTTATAGTGAAAGACTAAAATATGTCTAGAACTGAATGTATAAGTTTTACTAATGAGTCTGATAATTGTATAGGTTACATCAGACAAGCACTGTAATAGATGGAAGTGTCGTAAAACTGAAAACTGGAAATCATCTAGATAACTGGAACTTAACTTAAGACTGAAGATGTACACCTAGAACTGAAGCTCACTCAGAACTGAAGAATGTAAGTTCGCTGAGGGACACTGACTCGGTTGGCTTATCTAGAACTGAAGGCTGAGGGAAAAAACTCAGTATTTGAAGAACTGAGGGACACAGACTCAGTTGTAGAAGATTGAAGAACTGAGGGTTCAAACTCAGTTATGAATATTTTAAGCCGAGACTGTAAAGTTAGAATTCAGGTAAGTCTGTGATGGCCTGAACTGACTTTATGGATCTTGAAGAAGACCTAAGTATCATAAAGACAATGATATCTTAGATGATCTCTAAAATGAATGGTGTAATCTGATTCAGTCACATAAAATCAGATAAATAGAGTACTGAACTTTTGAAGAAGAGTAAAAATTCAGTTAATGCTCTAAGTCAGTTAACAAACTGAAAACTGACATACTCAGTATAAAACTGACCAGGACACTCAGTTTTATAGTCAGTCATCCAAGAAACTGAAAGTACATTCGAATGTTGCAAATCAAGGATTCTTATTGGATGAAGAACTTACATGTCAAAACGGTCACTGACACCTGACATCTGAAAATATATACGTTGAGGCAATTCAAATTCAAGCTATATGAACGTTGAACCTCACACTATAAATAGAGGACTTTGCACCAAGAATCAAACAACCGAATTAACATGATTACAAGCATTTTTGTGCAAAAGTCTAGTTCATTCGAATTGCTATCTGTGCTCAACAAGATCATAGCTAGATTTCTTCAAGTGTTCAAGCTACATCGATTATATCCAGATTTTGACACTTTGAAGAACCACAAGCAAGAATCAATTTATTGATTCTCAGCCCAACTTTGATTCTTAATCAAAGGTTTAGACTGTGAAGCAATCCGGTCAAGGAGTTGCTAAGGACAGTTGTTTGCAGTCGGGTAGACTGTGTTTGTGGTGGTAGCCGGTGAAGAGGCAATACAACCCTCCAAGGACCAGTGGCTCAAGCAGTTGAAGAGCAGCAATCCAACCTGTTCTTCAGTTGTTTAGATAGTGACACTAGGGATTAGTCAGGGACTATCGTTTAGGACTTTTTGTAACTGCGTACCTCAAGAAGTTCTAGCGGAATTTTCCTCCTACATCATAGGGGAAGAGTGGACTGACATGATTACACCACCTGGAACCACTATAATTCTTGCTCTACTTACTTTACGCATTTACATTCTGTTATTTACATTACAACATTTATTCAGCATACTGAAACTGATTGTTACAAGCACACACAGTTCACAAACTGACATTCACTAGAATTCATTTTTGCACACCTAGCTTTTGCTTATAGTATCAACAATATCCAGTTAAAGGCTATAACTTAAATCCGCTGCCGGTTTACTCAGTTTTGTATAAGTCAGTTTGACTTAGACTCAGCTTTGTCAACGCAACTCCACACAAGTTAAAACTGAACCTTAATTGTTAACTAATCTAGTTTTTGGTGACAAGTTTATTCGCCCCCCTCTAAACTTGTGTTAGCCTTTCTAAGGGACCAACAATTGGTATCGGAGCAGTGTTCTTCAACAAGCTATTGTTGAACACTCACCTGCTCTAACTATCTCCTTCTCTAGTTGATCTGTTGAAAAAGCTCAGCCTTTTCAGTTTCCAGTATTTGCATAACCTAGTTTTCACTCACTCTCACAATGGATAACAATCAGTATGCTAGACAGATGCTAATATGCAACATGGACAGATTTGATGAATACAAACGTCGTTTACAGGCTTTTCTAGCACCTTCTCATGATGAGATGATTGATGTACTCACTGATGGACCTATCCAGATCACTTACATGCAAACTGTTGGTGAAAATCAAGTTAGAGTTCCCAAGCCCAAAAGTGAATGGACCAGTGATGATCGGAAAAGGAATAACTTGAACAACGTTTCCATGGATATCATACCGGAGAACTCTTGACAGCAATATGTATATGAAAGTCAAGGATTGCACAACTGCAAAAGAAATGTGGGAGAAACTTCAATTAGTTTGTGAAGGAACTGATTCTATTAAAGAAAATAAGATCTCTATATCCAAGCAGAAGTTTGAGAATTTCAAGATAAAGTCAGGCGAGAACGTTGATCAGATGGAAACAAGGTTTAGCGCCATAATGGACAACGAGCTTTACTCAAGATCGAGTACACCAAGAAAGAAATCAACACAAGAATCTTGAAGGCTTTACCCATGTCCTAGAAAATGAAGGTGACAGCAATGGAAGAAGCAAGAAGACTTGACATAGAAGATTCCTTCAAAATATTCTCAGACCTGAAGGCTTATGAATTCAGCAAGGATTTCACAAGCACAACTACCATAATCAAGGCTCTGGAGGAACCCAATACAATAGCACTCGAAGCAGCCTCGAATGAAAATCGAGAAACCTCATCTAACAATCTTCAGCAATTGGATGAGACGGAAGAACAGGTGGCCTTAACGATGAATAGAATTCGAAGAAGACTGGACATCCAGTCACTCAGAAGTTTATCAAGAAGACTCCTGAAAAGAGAAAAGATGATGAGTATCTCTGCTTCAACTGTAAAAAGACTGGTCACTATAAAGCTGAATGTCCAGAACTGATTGGTATGAAGTCTCAGCAACGAAGAACTGGAAGAAGAGCACTTTTAGCCGGAGATGAGTCAGACTATGAAGCTAGCACTGAAAGATTATCAGATGACACAGCTCTAATGGCTCACATGGAGGATCCAAATGAAGTATGTGAATCTAAATCTAAGTATTCCTCAGTTCAGATTTCCGTGCAAAATGCATGTTCTTCGACTGCTGACTCCAATCCAAAAAATCTTGAATTAGATGAAACACTTGACGAATTGATGAATCAGCTAGTGACCATCCAAGCTGGTTATGAATCAATTAAAGCTGAGAAAGAAGTTCTAATTCTTGAAGTTGAAAGATTGAAGTTTGAACTAAACATGATGAAACTGACTAGAACTGATAAAGGGAAGAATCAGTATCAGCCTACTTGTTGGAAATAATAATTTAGTTTTGATGATAATTCATCTTATTTAAGAACATGTTTGTTTACACCCCATTGACGAAGTGCTGAAACTAGCTGTTATAGTGAAAGGCTAAAAGATGTCTAGTACTGAATGTATAAGTTTTACTATAGTCTGATAATAGTATAGGTTATATCAGACAAGCAATGTAATAGATAGTTGTGTTGTAAAACTGAAAACTGGAAATCATCTAAGAAACTGGAAAGACAAATCATCTAAAACTGACTCAGACAACACCAAGAACTGAAGCTCACCCAGAACTGAAGAAGGTAAGTTCGCTGAGGGACACAGACTTAGTTGGCTTATCTAAACCTGAAGGCTGAGGGAATAGACTCAGTTATAAAAGATTGAAGAACTGAGGGTACAAACTCAGTTATGAAAGTCGAGACTGTAAAGTTAGACTTCAGGCAAGTTTGTGGTGACCTGAACCGACTTTATGGATCTTGTATGAAGACCTAAGAATCATAAGGATAATGAACTCTTAGATGATATATGCTTATAATGTACTCTGATTAAGTCAATAATAATCAGATGAAAAACTGGAGTACTGATATTTGAAGAAGAGTAAAATCTCAGTTAATGCTCCAAGTCAGTCAAGAAACTGACAACTGACGAACTCAATATAAAACTGATCAGGAAACTCAGTTTTATAAGTCAGTCATCCAACAAACTTATAGTACATTCAAACATTGTAAAGGAAGCAATTTTATTGGATGAAGTATTGACAAGTCAGAACGGTCACAAAAGACGTTGATACAATTCGAATTCAAGCAAAATGAACGTTGGACCTTACTCTGTAAATTGAGGACTTTGCTCCAAGGATCAAATACGAAGAACTAACAATATTACAAGCATTTTTGTGCACTAGTCTCGTTCATTCGAATTGCTATCATCGTTGTGCTAACAAGATCAATCAAGAATTTCTTCAAGTGTTCAAGCTACACAGAATTTATCCAGATTCAGACACTTTGAAGAACCACAAACAAGAATCAATTTATTGATTCTCAGCCTAACTTTGATTCTTAATCAAAGGTTTAGACTGTGAAGCAATCCGGTGAAGGATTTGCCAAGGACAGTTGTATCAGCAGTTGGGTAGAATGTGTTTGTGGTGGTAGCTGGTGAAGAGGCATATGTAACCCTTCAAGGACCAGTGACTCAAGCAATTGCAGAGCAACCATTCCACCTATTCTACAAGTGTTTAGATAGTGAAGCTAGGATTAGCCAAGGACTATTGTTTAGGACTTTTTGTAACAGCTCACCTCAAGAAGTTCTAGTGAAATTTTCCTCCAACACCACAGGGGAAGAGAGGACTGACAGGATTACACCACTTGGAACCTCTATAACTCTTGTTTCATTTACTTTACGCATTTACATTATGTTATTTATCATTACAACATTTATTATTGTTTATTCAGCATATTGAGAACTGATTGTTACACAAACTCACAGCTTACAAACTGACATTCACCAGAATTCAGTTTAGCACACTCAGCTTTCACAGAGAATAACAAGATCAAGAAAAAGGCTAGAATTATATCCGCTGCCTGTTGACTCAGTGTTGCATAAGTCATTTTGACTTAGACCCAGCTCAGTCAGCTTAACTCCACACAAGTTTTAACTGAACCTTAATAGATAATCTAGTTTTTAGTGACAAGTTTATTCACCCCCTCTAAACTTGTGTTAGCCTTTCCAAGGGACCAACAATTGGTATCGGAGCAGTGTTTCTTTAACAAGTCATTGTTAAAAACTCAGTTGCTCTATATCTTCTTTAGTTGTTCTCATTAGAAAGCTCAGTTTCCAGTTTTTATATAATCAGTTTTCACTCACTCACAATGGATAGCAATCAGTATTCAAGACAAATGCTGATGTGTAACATGGATAGGTTTGACGAATACATATGTCGTATGCAGGCTTTTCTAGCTGCTACTCATGACGAGATGATGGACTTGCTTGTTAAGGGTGATTTTATACGTTTTATAAGGATATATTTTATGTCAATATTCCCCATATTCTTAGGATTTTCATAGAAATCGAGCTTATAATCGATTAATTGAGTAAATGGTGTTTTTAATAGTTAAATTGCAAAACGTAGCGATTTATGTGTTTAAATCATGATTTTATATTATTTTAGGATTGTGTTACGCTTTGGTATGTTTTTCCTACATTGTAGATACACATTGTTGATGGAAAGGATGATTTTAAAGAGATGAATTCGAGTGGAAAATCCCGAAATATACTCGTAATACGACGGGCTAATCAAAAAGGCGTTTTCTGAAGAAGAGTCCTTAATGGAAGTTGTAGAGTTTTCCGAGAGCTTTTTTATGACATTCGGATCATAATTTTTGGAGGTCTACAACTCAAGATATGAATTTTAGAAGTTTTATTCCAATAAATATTCCATGCAGAAGCAATACAGAGAGTTCAGACTGCCTTCAAACGGGCGTCCAGGGGCGGTACTGTAGCAACCGACTTGATTTTTCTATAAAAGCAGCACGATTTTTACCCTAATACATACAAATTATTATCCAGCCGCAAATCACAGCAGCAGGGCGGCAACTTGAGAGCTTCAAGGCCGGTCACCCGAGCCTTGTGCTCGGGTGATCCGGGGTTAGATTAGATGCGTTTTTCTTCCGTTTTTCATTGTTGATCCATGGTGTTCAACCCTTGTATAAACTATGTGAGTTTGATTTCCAATTTATTCAATCCTTTTTATTTTCATGATCTTTAATTTATTTTGTATTTTTCTGTGATTATGATGCTATTATGTGAATTAGATCGAGAGATATGTTTATTGATTGATAGTTACAACATACGAAAGTTGCGTAAACTAGATCACCATAGAAAGATAGGATCTTTAATCATTAATGATGACAAATTAATGGATTAATTATCTAGGTTGTTAGATTCTAAAATACGAGAGTTAACCTGAATCTACACCTTCGTTTTGTATGGAAATTGGTCTCAACATTCGGAAGAGGAGAGATCGGTAATTGAGTTCACTAAGGAATTAGGAATTCATAGCTTGAGAAACGGATTCACTAAGGAATTAGGAGTTTGTATCTCGTGTAAAGGTGAAACCACAATTTGAATTAAAATCATGAGATGAACTAGGATTGAGATCACTTGGCTTGTATATTGGTTGATCCCATGTATCTTTGTTTTATGTTTATTTTGTAGTTTATAGTTTAGATTTTCGCTTTTATCCCTCCTGGCTTTGGATTGATAATCCTCTGTCCAGTTTATTTTATCGTTTTTTTATTTGTTTTCGTGAGTAGCAATTTAAGGAATTAATAAGATTATATTCAACATCCCTTTTCCCTGAGGATCGATACCCGTACTTATCCAACTTTACTAGCAACTACCCGGTATTCGGCCGGTTAGGAGGTAGTTTTGCATGGTAGTATGGGTTTATAAATTTTCTTTTGTTTTAATGATGCAAAATCTCCCCAACAAAAGTGGCACCGTTGCCGGGGAATAGGTGTCATGTTGAATCTTGTTAAGCTAGTTCTCGATTTTGTTACGTTTCGTTTTTCGTTTTCAATAAAAGTAGCGTGAAATAAATCGAGAGTTTTTATTTTTGCCGTGTTTCGATAACCGTTGGGTTAAGAATGTGCAAAAAGTAATTTTACTCGATTTGTGAAACGTGAACTATATGTTTGTTTGTATCTAGTCTAACCCTCTGTGCTTTAATTTGATGTGGCTGCTCTGTGATATTTGATGCATGATCTCTTAAGAAATTAGGGTTTGTTGTGTTTCCTGCGTTTTCTATGCAAATTCGACTGTTGGACGAGCGTTCAGGTAAGTGAACGCCCGTCCAGGTAAGTGAACGCCCGTCCAGTCCCTAACATGCAGGTAAACGAGCGTCTGGTTTGTTAAACGCTCGTCCGTTCCAAAACGTATCAGCTCTGTTCTGTTTTCAAGAACCAGACGGGCGTCCATATATCTAAACGCCCGTCCGGCCTGCATAAGTTTTAAACGCCCGTTTGAATTAGTGAACGCCAGTCCAGGTTCCAGATTTCTTCTCAATTTGATTTTTAATGCTTTATTTGATATGGATACTTTAATTTGAGCTTCTGTGGCTAATTGTTTTTACGTAGATGATCTGAACTTGCATGTTTACACCTTTCCATCTATGAATCCATGTTGAATAATTGATTAATTTTTTTATTTACATGATTCATCTATGCAAGTTATAGTCACTGTCGGTTCTCGTATGCTATAACTGGTCTTATTGTTAATTAGTAGCTAATGTCGGTTTCCGTATGCTACATACCGTTATGATGAATCTTGTGAGCTTTGAGACTTAGGTGCTTCCTTGTTATTTTTGTAACTCATATGGGTAGCTACTGTCGGTTTTCCGTAATGCTACGTCCAGTCCATATGAGTTATATCTGTTTAGAATAGCTAACTGTTGGTTTTCCATAATGCTATCACTTTTTACGAGTCTTAAAGCGCGTCTACACTGCATGTAATGAACAGTACTGTCGGTTATCCTAAACTGTCATTATTTGGTAGACGTTTATTATATACATGTCATGTTGCTAATGAGTGGGCTAGTTTTCTTTCTTTTATTTTCTTTTATTTTTACGTATCACTTAGATACATATCATTTAGTTGCATGTCATCTAGTTGCATTGTTTTCCTATTTTTCTTTTATTTTTCTTGAGTGTAGTTAACTGTCGGTTTCCGTAATACTACCTCGTTTTTTTTCTGATTCTGCACGGGCCGTAGTCACTGTAGGGTTGTCCTCTCAACTTGCTCAGCCTGAGCCTGTCAGAATTTATTTATTTTATTTTTAGGATTGCATATCATGTAGGCTGCATTGTAGTATATTTTCATGTAGTTGCACCTAGCCTACTGTTGTGTAATGTTCCATGTATATGTATTCCATCTTTATATGAGCTTAAATTTGAAATATCTCTATATCTCCTTTTCCATGTGCTTTATATATGTAATCTTTTCTTTTTCCCCGTAGACTCTTTTTGCACTGATCAAGTCTGCAGGATATTTTTGATAGCTATTGTGCACTTTCACAATGAATTCAGTTTACCTGTGATGCTCCACAGTCTACTGAGCTATGTAGCAATTTTGGTTTTTACCGATTTTTCCGGAATTGCCAGCATCCAATCAGCTAAGTTCTCTAATTTATTATTTCTGCACAACTTGAGGACAAGTTGCAATCTAAGTGTGGGGGAGAGGATGGTTTATATGTATCTATAAGTCGTTTGCTCAATTTCTATTATATTTCTATGAAAAGTGCTTAATTTTAAAATTTTTGCTTCGTCCTAAGTGAGCAAAAGCATATCTTTATTTGAGTTCCTATACCATTGGTGCATTATTCTGCATATTTAGTAAATTTAGTTGTTTCACCCGACACTATATTTCACGTGCCATAGTGGATGATGAGCTATGTTTTTAAGCCATACCCATTTGATTAGAGATTTTTGATGATTATCGCATGATTCTTTGCTTCCATACGAATTTCAAAAATTTTAATAGTTTGTATTTAGAGTTAAAGTATGACATACTGTGAATATCTGTAGGTTTGAATGTGATAAATGACACGTAACTATTGCGCTTTTGAAATGAAGTGAATAAGTGAAGTTGTTTTAAATTATAAATGTGTGTGTCGAAAGCTGGTCGATGATTTGAGTGATGTAGGTCATACCACGAATGTCCTATTCCACTATGATGACCAAAAGCTCACGACAGTTAGAAAAAGCTGCCTTATGATTGGAGTAGGTAGGGGATTAGCGGGAAATGTCCTATTCTGCTATGAGGGCAATAGCTCATTCTGATGTGTGTTTAAGTGAAATAATTAAATCAACTTATGAGAATAGTGTTATGAATTGAACGAAAGACTTAGTTATCGTCGATCTTATCCCCAGTATAAACTGAAAGATATGTTGTAGGGACTATCCTCTAAGTATGTCGGAAATATTTTAAATGCTCCCTATTATTATTTTTCGGGGTTTGTATGTTTTGTAAGGTGCATGTTATAATCGTTTTTATATGTCTAATTTAAATGGGATGTTGGCTAGTTTTGCTTGAATCAATTTCAAGTGTGGATTTAGTGGAAGTTTGCTATGGCTATGCACACACACACGTGGGTGAACTTCTAATTTATTGACTATGCATAGTATGTGCTGAAGAGTCTATATTTTTCCCGAGCCTTTATCTTGTTTTGTTTTGCTCGGGACGAGCAAGGTTTAAGTGTGGGGGAGTTGTTAAGGGTGATTTTATATGTTTTATAAGGATATATTTTATGTCAATATTCCCCATATTCTTAGGATTTTCATAGAAATCGAGCTTATAATCGATTAATTGAGTAAATGGTGTTTTTAATAGTTAAATTGCAAAACGTAGCGATTTATGTGTTTAAATAATGATTTTATATTATTTTAGGATTGTGTTACGCTTTGGTATGTTTTTCCTACATTGTAGTTACACATTGTTGATGGAAAGGATGATTTTAAAGAGATGAATTCGAGTGGAAAATCCCGAAATATACTCGTAATACGACGGGCTAATCAAAAAGGCGTTTTCTGAAGAAGAGTCCTTAATGGAAGTTGTAGAGTTTTCCGAGAGCTTTTTTATGACATTCGGATCATAATTTTTGGAGGTCTACAACTCAAGATATGAATTTTAGAAGTTTTATTCCAATAAATATTCCATGCAGAAGCAATACAGAGAGTTCAGACTGCCTTCAAACGGGCGTCCAGGGGCGGTACTGTAGCAACCGACTTGATTTTTCTATAAAAGCAGCGCGATTTTTACCCTAATACATACAAATTATTATCCAGCCGCAAATCACAGCAGCAGGGCGGCAACTTGAGAGCTTCAAGGCCGGTCACCCGAGCCTTGTGCTCGGGTGATCCGGGGTTAGATTAGATGCGTTTTTCTTCCGTTTTTCATTGTTGATCCATGGTGTTCAACCCTTGTATAAACTATGTGAGTTTGATTTTCCAGTTTATTCAATCCTTTTTATTTTCATGATCTTTAATTTATTTTGTATTTTTCTGTGATTATGATGCTATTATGTGAATTAGATCGAGAGATATGTTTACTGATTGATAGTTACAACGTACGAAAGTTGCGTAAACTAGATCACCATAGAAAGATAGGATCTTTAATCATTAATGATGACAAATTAATGGATAAATTATCTAGGTTCTTAGATTCTAAAATACGAGAGTTAACCTGAATCTACACCTTCGTTTTGTATGGAAATTGGTCTCAACATTCGGAAGAGGAGAGATCGGTAATTGAGTTCACTAAGGAATTAGGAATTCATAGCTTGAGAAACGGATTCACTAAGGAATTAGGAGTTTGTATCTCATGTAAAGGTGAAACCACAATTTGAATTAAAATCATCAGATGAACTAGGATTGAGATCACTTGGCTTGTATATTGGTTGATCCCATGTATCTTTGTTTTATGTTTATTTTATAGTTTATAGTTTAGATTTTCGCTTTTATCCCTCCTGGCTTTGGATTGATAATCCTCTGTCCAGTTTATTTTATCGTTTTTTATTTGTTTTCGTGAGTAGCAATTTAAGGAATTAATAAGATTTCAACATCCCTTTTCCCTGAGGATCGATACCCGTACTTATCCAACTTTACTAGCAACTACCCGGTATTCGGCCGGTTAGGAGGTAGTTTTGCATGGTAGTAAAGGTTTATAAATTTTCTTTTGTTTTAATGATGCAAAATCTCCCCAACTGTGCTCACTGATGGACCAATACAGATCACCCACATGCAAACTATTGGTGAAGATCAAGTTCGAGTTCCAAAGCCCAAGGATGAATGGACCAGTGATGATCGCAAGGAAAACAATCTCAACAATGTTGCTATGGACTTTATCCTCAGAACTCTTGATAGCAATATGTACTTGAAGGTGAAAAATTGCACAACCGCTAAGGAAATGTGGGAGAAACTTCAGTTAGTATGTGAAGGTACTAACTCAATCAAGGAGAACAAAATCTCAGTTGCAAAGCAGAAGTTTGAGAATTTGAAGATGAAATCCGGAGAGACCATTGACCAAATGGAGACAAGATTCAGTACTATCATGGATGAACTAGACCTACTCAAGATTGAATACACAAAGAAAGTAATCAATACAAGAATCTTGAAGGCCTTGCCAATGTGTTGGAAGATGAAGGTCACTGCAATAGAAGAATCTAGAAGACTTGACATAGAGGACTCCTTTAAAATCTTCTCAGATTTGAAATCTTATGAATTCAGTGAAGATTTTACAAGCACAGCTACAATAATCAAAGCTCTGGAAGAAACAAAGACCATAGCACTTGCAGCAGCATCTAATGACTCACAAGAAACATCCACAAGTAATCTTCAACAGTTGGATGAAATGGAAGAACAAATGGCTCTTATGATGAGCAGAATCAGAAGGATGAAGAATGCTCATCCAGTAACTCAAAAATACATCAAGAAAACTCCTGTGAAAAGGAAGGATGATGAGTATCTCTGTTTCAACTGCAAGAAACCTGGACATTATAAAGCTAAATGCCCAGAACTGAATTTGAAGAAGACTCAGCAAAGAAGAAAGAGCATTGTTAGCTGGAGAGGAGTCTGACTACGAAGCCGGTACAGAAAGGTTATCTGATGACACATCTTTGATGGCACACATGGAAGATTCAAATGAGGTATATGAATCAAATTCTAAATACTGCTCAGCTCAAATTTCCATGCAAAATGCATGTTCTTCAACAACCGATTCCAATCCCAAGAACTCAGAATTAGAAGAAACTCTTGATGAATTGAGGAGTCAGCTTGTAACCATACAAGCTGGTTATGAATCAATCAAAACTAAGAAAGAATTTCTAATTCTAGAAGTCAAAATATTGAAAGATGAATTGAACACGTTAAAACTAAGCATAACTGATAAAGGAAAGACTCAGTATCAGTCTACTGCATCAGCAACAACAAGTGAATCTTTTGCTCAATCTAGTTTAGCTACTGGATTCAAATTAGGCAAGCCATATGGAGATATGAACTGGCTTAGGATTTGATACTCAGCAAACTTCAAAGGCAGGAACGAGTAAGGCAACTGAACCTAATACCAAAACTGGTGTTAAGTTCGTAGCTGAACAATGTCCTCAAACTAAGAAGCATGATGAACCAGTGAAACCAATTCAACATGAATCAAATCAGTCTCAGCGTCAGTTTTCAAAGAAGTCAGCTATAAACAACAACAGGGTCAACCAAAAAGGTAAATCAGCTGTACATCATGAAAATCGAAAAGGTAGATCAACTGCTGAATCTACTAAATCTAATCAGGCTAAGAACCAGAAAAACTTCAGTCAAAGAAAATCCAAGAATATCAATTATTCAAAGATTCACAAAGTCTGGGGGAAAGGCAGATTATTTCCAACTGATGATGACTGGAATTTCTCTGAATCTACTATTAAAACTGATATAAGCAATCATTTCAGACAGAAAACTTATCACAAGTTTTAGTCTAAAGGTCAGTAGAGGAATCAGTTCAGTCCTCAGCAGAGACCTCAGTACCAAGGTCAGCCCAGACCTCAGTACAGAAGAAATGATGGCTCAAGTTTTAATAGTAGAAAACATCATGGAAATTAGTTTCAGGCAAAGGATCTGAGAGATCATATAAATAAGACACAGTCCAAGCATAGATACTATAGGAGTTTGACTTACATATATGAAAATAAGTGCAACAATATCCGATGGACACCTAAAGGATATGTTCCCAAGGTTGTACTGACAACTGACCCCCATGGACCCAAACGGAGTTGAGTACCTAAAACTGTTTAATTTATTTTGCAGGGTATATTGTACTTTGACAGTGGATGCTCAAGACACATGACAAAGAGCAAGGACTGTCTGAGTAATTTTATTGCCAAGGATGGACCAAAAGTTAATTTTGGAAGCAAAGACAAACCTGGATACACCAAAGGTTATGGTACTTTGATCAGAAATGGACTCACAATAAAAAATGTATCTTATGTGGAAGGATTGCATTACAATCTACTCAGCTCCAGTCAATTTTGTGACATGGGATACATAGTTACATTTGATAAAGATTTCAGCATTGTTGTCAGCTAAACAACATTTCAAGTTGTTCTAGCTGGAAGAAGAAAAGAGAATATGTATGTTGTAGATTGGACTATAGCAGTTGCAGAAACTTGTTTACTTGTGCATACCAAATCAGAAGTCAGCTGGTTATAGCACAAGAAATCGAGTCATCTTAATTTCGATGACATCAACACCCTAGTCAAGAAACAGTTAGTCATTGGATTACCTGAGATTACATACAAAAAAGGATAGCTTATGTGATGCTTGTCAAAAAGGAAAGCAAGTAAAAGCTAGTTTCAAGACAAAATCTCAGCATTCAACGGCAAGAGTCCTGGAGCTACTACATATGGACTTATTTGGACCTATCACACCAATCAGTATCAGTGGAAATAATTATACATTGGTGGTGGTAGATGATTATTCAAGATACACCTGGGTTATTTTCTTGACAAAGAAAAGTGAGACCAACCAAAATCTTACAGAACTCCTCAAGCGACTTCAAAATCAGAAGAGTGTATCAGTTGTGAAGATAAGATCAAATAAAGGAACTAAATTCCTCAACAAAGTGATTATTGAATACTGTGAAGAAAATAGTGTTTTACATCAACTTGCAACAACAGCAATGCCTCAACAGAATGGTGTAGCTGAAAGGAGGAATAGAACACTCAAAGAAGTAGGAAGGACTATGACCTGTGAAGCAAAATAGCCTAAAAGATATTGGGCAGAAGCAGTTAACACAGCTTTCGATACACAGAACAGAGCTCTCATGAATAATAGGCATGAGAAGACACCTTATGAAATTTGGAATGGAAAAAAGCCAAATGTTTCATACTTTCATGCTTTTGGAAGCAATTGTTTCATACACAATAATGGAAAAGATCAACTTCATGTTTTTCAGCCTAAAGCTGATGAAGGAATATTTCTGGGATACTCAAGTGTCAGCAAAGCATTCAGAGTACTGAACAAAAGGACACTCAAGCATGAAGAATCGATACACGTAGTATTTGATGAACCAAACTTTCCTGGTGAAGAAACTGAAAGCAGACCAGAACCAGTTTCTCAACCTCAGTTACAAGTTTTACCAGAATCAATTTTTGTTGACATTGGAAGATTAAGAGTTTCAGAATCATCAGATCAAGATCAGCCTCAGTTCTCAACAACTGAACAACACGATTCTGATCCAGATCAACATGTTCAACCTACAGTTGAACAACATGATTCTGATCCAGTTCAAGATGATCAAGACGAAGAAAATCAAGAACAGTTCCTGAAGAACAAGTGATAGCAAACTGATTGTCGGATCTAGATCAAAGCTTCGACCTTTATTGATTCAGCAATTGACTAAAGCTTATACGAATTCGAGCTAGGGTTTTTCGATCTGATTGTATAAAACGTGGACTATTTGGAAATAAAACGAAAGTAACAACAATAATCAATCTCTGATTATTGCCTCGTGATAATCCTATCTCAGGAAAAACCACCCAACTATTCTATCTCAGAATAATTGAAAGAAACTCCAATCTCTGAAAAGTTTCTCGATTTAAAAACTAAGGTTTAATCTCCAAAATAATCTGAATAATATGTTCAAGTCCGACAACTATAAATAGCAAAATAGAAACCTAATCCCTAAAGAAAGAAGGCGCCACATTTTCAGTTGGGCCTGAATATTAACTTCCTAATTAAATAAAAAGGCCTAATTAAAAATAGCATAATTAAAAGTCCATAAAATAATCTGAATTTAATAAGCATAGGCGTCCCACACTTGGGCTTCAACTCATCAAGCCCAATCAGCAACAAATAGGCTTAAAGTAGTTGGATCATCAATCCTCAAAGCCTCATTCTCCTTTCCAACATCTTGGACCAGCTTTGCATAAGCTTCTCGAACCTTCTTCTCTTGAAAACGTGTGATAGGGCCATCTCGAACAATAATAGGATCCTTGGGTTCGTGAATGCGGGGCTGATCACCTTGGATTGCATCAACAAGTTCAACAGAATTTAGATCCCTTGATGCAAACCCCAGTACATCAATGGTTGAGAGATCACCCTAAAGAACAAGTAATTGGTGATACTCAAGCTGGTGTTCGAACAAGACATCAACTAGATGCAATGATTGCATGTTTCTTATCTCAGTCTGAACCTAAAGAGATAGAAGAAGCTTTAAAAGATCCAGATTGTATTTTAGCTATGCAAGAAGAACTGAATGAGTTCGAAAGAAATCAAGTATGGGAACTTGTAGATGAACCAGATCATGTAAAAATCATTGGCACCAAATGGGTTTACAGAAACAAGCTTGATGAAGATGGGAATATCATCAGAAAGAAAGCTAGACTTGTAGCTAAAGGATATTCACAAGCTGAAGGCATAGACTTTTATGAAACTTATGCACCAGTTGCAAGGCTGGAAGCAATCAGACTCTTTCTTGCCTTTGCAGCTCACAAGAAATTCAAAGTGTACCAGATGGACATAAAAAGTGCATATTTGAATGGGATACTTGAAGAAGGAGTCTACGTTCAACAACCCCCTAGATTAGAAATTAAAGATCAAGCTGATAAAGTTTTTAAACTGAGAAAAGCTCTATATGGACTGAAGCAAGCACCAAGAGCTTGGTACGAAACTTTATCATAGATTTTGGTAGATAATGGATTTATCAAAGGAACTATTGACAAGACTCTATTCAGAATGAAAGTTGAAGAAAGTATTCTCCTAGTTCAAATCTATGTTGATGATATTATTTTTGGATCAGAAAATGAACAACTCTATGAGAAATTTGCAAGTTTAATGAAGAGCAAATTTCAGATGAGTATGATGGGAGAACTGAATTACTTTCTAGGTTTACAAGTTAAACAACTAGATAATGAGATTTTCCTTCACCAAACTAAGTATACGAGGGAATTTATCAAGAAGTTTGGAATGGAGAAATTAGCTGGCATTTCAACACCTATTGGAACTAACATCAGATTAGATGAAGACAAAGAAGGCAAAGATGTGGATCAAACTCTCTACAGAAGAATGATTGGAAGTCTACTTTATCTTACAGCAAGTAGACCAGATATATCTTTTATTGTTGGTGTTTGTTCTAGATTTCAAACAAGACCTAAAGAAAGCCATCTCACAGTTGTAAATAGAACCTGGAAGTATTTGAAAGATACAGAAGGAGTTGGGATATGGTATTCAAGAGAAGGAGAATTCAAACTAATATCCTACTCAGACTCAGACTATGCAGGATGCAAAGTGGACAAAAAAGTACTTCAGGCACATGTCAGTTATTGGGAAATAGACTTGTGTCGTGGTTCATCAAGAAGCAAAACTCAATCTCTACCTCAACAGCTGAAGCCGAGTATATCGCCGCTGGAAGTTGTTGTGCTCAAGTTTTATGGATTAGACAACAACTGAGAGATTATGGAATAGAAGAGGGAATGATTCCTATAATTTGTGATAATACAAGTGCAATTGCAGTAACCGACAATCCAGTTTTGCACTCAAGGACGAAACTCATTGATGTGAGACATCACTTTATAAGGGATCATGTGGAAAAGAAGGATATAACAGTTCTCTATATTCCAACTGAAGATCAGTTAGCTGACATTTTTACCAAACCTCTGGACAAAGAAAGGTTTGCTAAACTGAGAACTGAATTGGGGATTATTAAAGTCAGTTAAGTCAGTTCAAGCTTAGAGATTCGTCAAGGGGATTGATCTTTGTCATGCTGGGTGCACTCACTTGACAGATTAGTCATTGACATCAACAATCTCAAGACTAACTGAGTTGAAGATTTGACGGAACCCAAATTTTGTAAAACTGATTTCAGCTTCAGTCTTACTCAGTCAAACAAAGTCAATAAAGGGATGGATAAAACCGACAACAGTTACATCGCATTTAATTACCGCCGTTCTTCTGTCAGAATTCGTAGCGTGTATACCCCCATTATGTCAGATAGTACACATTGGTTACACAAACCATGATGGAATTTGAAAAGATTGTACAAAATCTATCAGAAGATTGTGGATCCTTTCAACTACCTACCAGTTTATATACAACCATTTTTTTTTTCTTTTCACACTCTCTCTTTACCAAAAAGAAAAATCAAACTTTCTCATCTCTTAATCAGCTAGAAATTTTTCTTAAATGGCTGCTACAAAGAAAACTCAAGAAGAACGGTTAATCACCGCACCTGATATGTTCGCACTTCAAGAATTTGAAGAAATGTGTGGTAATACCCTTCTCTCCAGTCATATATCTGAAAAGATTGGAAGATTACCGGGTTTACGAAATCTTTTGGAAGCAAAATTGCAACAAGACATGGACTTGGAAGGTCTATTTCAATTCTAGGAAAATATGAAGATGCTGAAGAACTCTCTACTTACAAGAGTTTGTGGACAAAAGATTTTTGTCAATGAAGACATCATCAGACAACTTTTTGGCTTCAAAGATCCTCTGGTGAAATCTATTGATCTAGCCTGTTTATCACTTGAATGCAGTGCTTTCCTTAGACAAATTTCAGCTTCAAAGGAACCAGCAGATGTTGATACACATATTAAGGACCTCAAAACTGAGTTTGGTCTTCTCAGCAGATGGATTAGCAGACATGCCATCAGACAGCACAAAGGGCTAAGTAAGTTAGCTGAAGATGGTATACCTAATGAATGTCATCTGGGATGTATTTGAGTTCAACTGGGTATGATATATCTTCAATCAGATCAAACAACAACATTTGGCTGAATTAGCAAGTGTCAGCAGAGAAGACAAACTGAAGGCAGATTTCGACTGAAGAAATCACTTAGCTTAGTGATTCAGTATTATTTGGAAAGAATCAGTGGTGGGAATAAGTATGCACAAGCGGCTATTACAAAAAGCTGCAGTTGTTTCAAGTTCAACAAAAGCAACTTACCAACCTGAAGGCACTAGGCAAACCGTGTCCCAGCAGATCGCTCAGCAAAAAGGCATTAAAAGGAAAGCTGAGACACAAGGAGAAAAATCAGTTGTACATTGTTTGTACCCATGTACTTCAAGTCAGTTAGCAACAACTGAGGGGGAACAACAATTGACAACAGTTGTTAGTCAGTTAAAAGCTTCAGTTCCTGAAACAGTTCCAGAGAAACAAGTTTCTGTTATGAACAAGGAACATGTATCTTAGCAACCAAAAGAGTATCTATTTGATGCTGAAAGGATCATCAAACTGATGAAGATGAAGCTCAATACTGAAGATTATCGAGAAGCTACTCTACTTAATGAAGAGAAACTATTGTTGGAGAAACTGGAAAAACCAAATCTCTATGCACTATTTCCTATGGAAGAATTTCTCAACAATTGCTACACCAGATTTTAGAGAGATAGCTAAGAGAACTGAATCAACCACATCATCTATACCCAAGAATGTTTTAAAGAAAAAAGATGATGATAAGGATGATGATTCAAGGAAAGAAGCTCAAAGGAGTACAATTTTGCTGTCAGAAACTCAACCTCAACCACAAGCAGTGCAAACTGATACTCAGCAAGAAGAATTGCTAGTTGGAAATCAGACAACTGACAATAAAGCAGAATAAGCTAGAACTGATGATAATCAGCAACTAATGATAATTGAAGATGCCAGTTAGTCTAAAATCCAAGAAACAGAGGAAGAAGACCCATCTGAGAAACTTACAATTGAAGAATTAAGCCAAGTCCAAGAAGGCTTGAAGATTATGCTCAACCAAAAGGATGATTTAAGTGGTCTTCTATCACATGTTTCCAGTTACTTGGATTACAGGAAGAAAACTGATGTCTCAAATCACACTAAGTTGGACATTATCAAGAAATCCACATCAAATTCAGTTTCGGAGATTCTCAGTCTGAAGGAAAAACTTGAACAAACAACTATGGAAGAGCGAGAAACTCATGCTCAAGCTGAATGGTACCTCAATCAACGGATATATGTGCTAGAAACTCAACTCAGAGATGTCCTCACTTCTCAGAAAGTGATGTCCACAAATCAGAAGGCAACGCATCAACTAATCAATGAGTTGTATGATGCCAAAAATGGGAAGTAGAGGAAAAAAATCTGAAGTTATGTGAAGAAAAAATGAAGCTTGAAACTGAGTTGACAGAATTGAAGAAAGCAAAATCAGCTACAGAATCAAACATCAGACAAGTTGAAGAACTAACTGATGAGCAGCTGATACTCAAATACAGTCAACCTGATGAAAGAAGAGCAACCCTCACTAAAGATCTTTGGATGAAGTTTGTTGAAGACTACAGTCATGTCAAAGCCAAGTACAGATACAAGAATTATGAAGAATCACTCAACTACTTTTTGTGTGATCTCTATCATAAACAGAAAATGGCCAATTACAAAGAGATCAAAAGGATTGAAGAATAACTTTAGATCAAAGATAAGGTTGAACAGATGAAAGTAGATGTCAATGAGTTTGAAAGTTAATACAAAGGTGAAAGTCATTTTCCAAAGTTAGCTATGTTGAGAAAGTGGAAGCTAACAAGCCAAGTGGATTACCTCAAGACTTTCAGCAATGAAGATACAAGGATTGAAGGAGAATATCGCCTTCATGACAAAAGAAGGAAGTATGTCTTAGTTACATAGAAAGTTGTTTAAAGTTTCATTTCAGTTTATACAAAATGTGTAACTTGATCCAGTTTTTGCAAAATCTTAATGAAATCCAGTTTCCAGTTTTACTTAGTTTTGTATTGTGTTTATCTTTAAGATTTTCTTTTAAAGAGGGTTTTGGCATCATCAAAAAGGGGGAAATTGTTGGAAATAATAATTTAGTTTTGATGATAATTCATCTTATTCACGAACATGTTAGTTTACACCCCATTAATGAAGTGCTGAAACTAGCTGTTATAGTGAAGGGCTATAAGATGTCTAGAACTGAATGTATAGGTTTTACTAGAGTCTGATAATTGTATAGGTTATATCAGACAAGCACTATAATAGATAGAAGTGTCGTAAAACTGAAAACTAGAAATCATCCAAGAAACTGGAAAGACAAATCATCTAAAACTGACTCAGACTACACCAAGAACTGAAGCTCACTCAGAACTGAAGAAGGTAAGTTCACTGAGGGACACAGACTCAATTGGATTATCTAAAACTGAAGGCTGAGGGAACAGACTCAGTTATAGAAGATTGAAGAACTGAGGGTACAAACTCAGTTATGAAAAATCGAGACTGTAAAGTTAGACTTCAGGCAAGTTTATGGTGACCTGAACTGATTTTATGGATCTTTTATAAAGACCTAAGAATAATAAGGACAATGAAATCTTAGATGATATATGCTTATGGTGTACTCTGATTATGTCAATAATAATCAGATGAAAAACTGGAGTACTGATATTTGAAGAAGAGTAAAATCTCAGTTAATGCTCCAAGTCAGTCAAGAAACTGACAACTGACGAACTCAGTATAAAACTGATCAGGAAACTCAGTTTTATATGTCAGTCATCCAACAAACTGATAGTACATTCGAACGTTGTAAAGGAAGAAATTTTATTGGATGAAGTACTGACAAGTCAGAACGGTCACAAAATATAACCATTACAAGATAGACGTTGATACAATTCGAATTCAAGCAAAATGAACGTTGGACCTTACACTATAAATATAGGACTTTGCACCAAGGATCAAATACGAAGAATTAACAAGATTACAAGCATTTTTGTGCACTAGTCTCGTTCATTTGAATTGCTTTCATCTTTGCGCTAACAAGATCAATCAAGAATTTCTTCAAGTGTTCAAGCTACACAGAATTTAACCAGATTCAGACACTCTGAAGAACCACAAACAAGAATCAATTTATTGATTCTCAGCTCAACTTTGATACTTAATCAAAGGTTTAGACTATGAAGCAATCCGGTGAAGGATTTTCCAAGGACAGTTGTATCAGCAGTCGGGTAGACTGTATTTGTGGTGGTAGCTGGGGAAGAGGCATACGTAACCTTCAAGGACGAGTGACTCAAGCAATTGCATAGCAGCCATTCCACATGTTCTACAAGTGTTTAGATAGCGAAGCTAGGATTAGCCAAGGACTATTGTTTAGGACTTTTTGTAACAGCTCACCTCAAGAAGTTCTAGTGAAATTTTCCTCCTACACCACAGGGCAAGAGAGGACTGACAGGATTACACCACCTGAAACCTCTATAACTCTTGTTTCATTAACTTTACGCATTTACATTCTGTTATTTATCATTACATCATTTATTATTGTATATTCAGCATACTGAGAACTGATTGTTACACAACTCACAGCTCACAAACTGACATTCACCAGAATTCAGTTTAGCTTGGGCAACCCCTTTAGGTTCTTCGTTTGTCCAAGTAGTACATTGAATAAAGCTTTGGACATTACAACTAGTTTTGTGTTCTATTAGAAGTAGAACATTTTTAGCCGTATCATAAGCTTCTTTGTTAGTTTGTATTATCAAACTTAACTCTGTAGCCCTGTCTTCCATGAGCCTTTCTCGATTGTTGCTTCCATCGAGATTCAGAATTCCCATATCATAAAAAGAATGATCCGTTTTGTACAACAAAAGACTTAGAACTCACTGCTGCTAAGATCATAAAGGAATCAAAAGATAGAGCAATCATTGATCACAATGAGACTCTTGAACCAACCTTTCCACTAGATGGAAAATATAGTTATCTCTACTTCATGGTTGGAAATAAGGGATTAGGCTCTTCTACAGACCCTAATGCTTTACCTTGGCCTCAACAGCCAAAAAACCCCTTAAAAACTACTAAGGCCATTTGCTATGAACATTGACAATAAACTAAAAATATTTTTCTGGGACAACCTAGAAAAAAATGACATCATTCTAGATGGAAAACAAACTTCACCACTAGATGAAGTAATATGAGATCACTACTCGCTCATCAGTTTAGGGAAAGCTGAAAAATAATAAACTTGAAAGGTAGTACATAATTCGATATCTACAATTGAAATAAATTCCTCATTTTATAGGTGAATGAAGGAAGGATTTGAATAATTCTCACTCGAATATTCGTTTACATAGTCGTCTTTGCTGAAAAAGACTATTTTGTCTTCATGTGCTGAATGGTCGACAACACGTTTTGTTTTTCTTAATTTATTCTCCATCGAGAATTACTTTATTCTCCACTGAGAGTTATTGCGTAATTGCTTATATTTTATCCACTGGCTGATGCTGATGTGGACTCTTCTGACATCGGTGCTGACGTTTCCTCTTCATATGCTAAATTTGATCCAGTTTTGAGATCTGGATCATTAGCAGCTGTTTGTTGTATCTTTTTATTGCTATAGTTGCATAGATACATTGTTTCTATTTTTCAAAGGCTTTCTTTAATGTAGAACATATTTCATTATTATGAATTGTCATAACCTGTCCATTACGGAATGTCCTTTCGAATTAAAGAAGTGTTTTTACATCTTCTGTGGTAATTTGTTTTAATGTTTTGGAAATTACCAAAGTATGATAATCTTGATAATTAACTTTGATAAGAGAATCATCATGTATCTTAAGAACTTGATCGATTAAATGTCCAAATCGAGGAATATTAAGTTGTTCAAAATTAGTGGAAATGACTTCCATGGGTTTTGAAGGTGTGTGTTCTCTTTTATCTTTTGAAATTCCAATTTCGATTAGATGATATGGTGACTGGAACATGCCATCTTTCCAAACTGGTAGAGTACTGCTAATTTTGAGAAAGATTGCTCGATCAGCTTCCTTGATTACCTTA
The DNA here is from genome assembly GCA_024500145.1 of Gentiana dahurica var. dahurica. NCBI lineage: Eukaryota > Viridiplantae > Streptophyta > Magnoliopsida > Gentianales > Gentianaceae > Gentiana > Gentiana dahurica. Next base: position 71,709,346 of record CM044900.1, read on the forward strand.
GTTCTAAAGACCTTGATGGCCATTTTAATTGCTTCTGGTAATAAAGATATTTCCAGAAAGTTTTTGCTGGGATAAATTAATCGTATCCCATACCTGAATACTTCATTGACTAGACTGGGATCAGCCCCTTCAATGAAGTTATATAGACTTAGGTCCTGTCTATTTGTGGTAAAATCCTTTTCTGTTAGGAAATGTTCTTCTTTTGCCATTCTGGCATTCTTGAAGAGATGGTTGAATCTTTCTTCTTTAAATATAAACTGTTGTTGCTTGTCAACTGGTTTAATGGTTGAGATTTGCCCAAGTGAAACCATCTAGGTCGGTTTCTTTTCTTTTCGTAAAATTTCCTTGAAGGTTGCATTCAAGTAGTCTGCACCTGTCATTAGTTTTAGAGGTGTTGTCAAATTTTCTCGTGCAAAGATTTCTCCTGCAACGTGTGCCTCAGTGAGTGTATTGTATCCTTTTTGTTGCACTCCTGAAACTCCTTTAACTGTATGTTTTGCAGCTTCCCAGACGGTATATATACCTGCATCTGGTCCGTTAAAAACCACATAATAATATTTCGGTCGTGAAATGACCGAATCAACTTGCGTTGATACTGAAGTGTGACCTTTAGTTTTATCAGGATTTTGAATATCCAGTGATTAAATCAGAGGGTTTAACCAATGTTGTTGATGTCTGTACATCAGATACATCTTTTTCCAAGATTCTAGGAATTAACGGGTTTGATAATTCTTTACCGGTTACCGTTTGACCCGGAATAGCTGATATTTTGCCACTATTGCTAGTGCAAGGAATACAATTCCCTTTTGTTGTTTATTGGAATTTTCCAATAAAATAATGCGATATCTTAGAAATTTAAGTTCTAAGTCCATTGTTGCTTCCTGCAACTTTAGCTTTTGCAATTCCTCCATTTTATGATTGCTTCAGTTTCTGATTTTAACCTGCATATTCTCGTGTTAGGAAATCAGCAAATATATTTTTGTTACCTGCGATGTGTTCAACCTCAAAGCAGTATCTTGATAGCCACATTTCCCACCTTACAAGTCTTCCTTGTTTATTATCACCTTTTATGTTGGTGTTTAGGAAATACGTGAAGTTATTGTTATCTGTCCTAATTAAAAACTTAACATGAGTAAGATATGCACTAAACTTCTTAATGACTCGGATTACAACAAGTTATTCCTTTTCATTACTATGATAATTCTTCTCAGCATTTTTAAAACTGCCAGAAGTATATCTATAGATTAATTCTTGTTCAGAGTTTTCTGCTTTGAGGATTCCACCCCAGAATTCTTCTGATGCATCGGTTTCAATGATCAGTTTATCATCTGGTAAAGGATGATATAGCTTTGGAAAGTTTACTAGACTCTTTTTTATCTTTTGTACATAAGAGGTGTCAGAATCTTTCCATTCCCAAAGAATATTGTTTTTGAGTTTTGCCTATAAAGGCTGTCTCATTGCAGAAAGCCTTGGTATATAACTTTCACAATAAGTTAAGATACCCAAAAATCTCTGCAATTGTTTCTTATCCTCAATCTTGTCTGGGAACTTGTGTATGTGTTCCAGTATATGATTCTAAGGACAATGATGACCTTCATTAATTTCCAATCCAAGGAAGTTAATCTTTGTCTTAATGAGCTGCGTCTTTTTTAAAGAGAGGATTATTCCTAACTCTTCACATTTTTTGAGTACTATCGCAATGTGCAAATACTGTTCTCTTTCAGTGCTACTGAAGACGAGAATATCATCTATGTAAACACATAAGAATTTCTCAAAAGACCTGAACGTGTTTTGCATATGCCTTTGAAATATTGACGGTGCTTGTTTTAATCCAAAAGGTAGGACACGCCATTGATAATGTCCTTGTGGACATGTGAATGCAGTTAATAATTGTGAGTCTTCGTCTAACAATACTTGCCAGAAACCAGATTTGCAATCAAAACTACTAAATATTTTCTTCCCTCTAATTAGAGTTTGAAGCTAATCTTTATTAGGGAGAGTATGACTATCACCTATAGTTGCCGTCTTAATGGCTTAATAGTTGACAACCATTCACTTTTTTCCTCTTCTTCTCTCCGCTTTATTTTCTACAACAAATGCTGGAGCCATGTGAGGTGATTTACTAGGCTTAATGATTTTTAAGTCTAATAATTCTTGAATTTGCTTACCAAATTCTTCTCTATCCAAGGGACTATAGACCATGGGTTTAACCTTGACTATTGTCTTAGGATCAATAAGTTTTATGGTCACCGTCATCCATTTTTAGACTTTTTAGGGTCTATAGGATTTTCACCACAAAATATTTCTAATAAGACTTTAATCTTTTTGAATTTTTCATTCTCCTGATTAAACTCTTGTTAAGTTTTACAGTTATTAGTATCCCCCCTCTAAAAATTGGATTTGGCTAGGACTAATATTGAGCGCTGCTGTTTTGGGGTTTTAGAATTTTTTCTTATAGATTCTAAAAAACCTTTTTGTGCCACATGCAATGCTTTTCTAATTTTTCCAATAATCACTGGTTGATTATCGAGTGTTAGAATAATTCGATCTGTGAATTGTGTGAAGGGTTCATACAACCGACAGAAGTTATTACCCAAGATTAGGTCAACACCTGTTTCTTGTTGGAAAATGGTAGGGATATAAATATCTCTCCTGCAATCTTAATGTTAAGATTTTTACAAACATTGCAGTTTTGTACTTTTTCTCCGTTTGCGATTGTAACGTTAAGTTTGTTGGGAGCATTTTCCCAATGTTCATCTGGAATGACGAATCGACTTGCAATGCAAAGACTTGCACCTATATCTACATAACAGTGTAGATTAATCTGTTTATATCCTTTAAATTTTAATTGTCGTTTGATATAAATAGAATTTGGATTTGTAATGTTAGACATTACCAAATTGTTATTCATGTTTTCACATGAATTTTTAACGATATCCAATTTCTGTTGGATCTCGTGATTTGTAATTTTAGATATTACAAAATTTTTGTCCATGTTTTCGCATGGTTTTTCTGGAGTGTTCAGATTACTCCGAATTCTCTGAATTATATCTTTTTGAAGAAAAACTGCCATTGTTTGTATTTTCTTTAAAGATATAAACTTCCTCAGATGATCATAATCATCTTCTATTGGATTAAATCCTAAATTTTCGATATCTTTTATAAGTTTTACCTTGTGAGGATATTGTTGTTTATTAGGACATTCATTGGCGTATTGTCCTTCAATATTGCAGATCCAGCATCTACAGTCTTTCTTGCCTTTAGGACATAATTTTTGTTTATCATATTTTTTAATCTGATTATCTTTTGGTTTAAAATACCTTCCTGGTTTAAACCTTTGATACTTTTTTTATAAGAGTATTTTCTTTTATATTTTTCTTTGAGTTTATTCTTTTTCTTAGAATAATTCTCTTTCTTACACCCATAAGTGGGTAAGTTTTCTGATATTCTTTTACAGCAACGTTTGTTGAATCTTTTCAACTGTTGATGTTTATCAAAAGTATCACAAATTTTGTTTATTTCATCTTTAACAAGCTTTGAGCAAGACCGAAACTAAAATTGGCAATTCCAATTTCTATGCTAGTCTCTTTGAATTGGTGAAGTGCTGTTGTTCCTACAATAGGAATTTTTGATAGGAAATCATTAATTAATTCCTAATATTCTCTAGGAGGTAATTCATAGAGATTTTTTTCATATTCGAGTATTAAAGCATCAATTCGACAGATTTCACATATCTGCATATTCTTAAGCCTAATTCTAGCTTTTTCTTTAACCTCTTTTAGCCGGAGTTCTCTTGCTTCGTGTGAGCTTAAGTTTATTCCCATAAACATGTAATATATACCCTCTATTACAGCTTGGGCAACCCCTTTGGGGTCTTCGTTTGTCCAAGTAGTACATTGAAAAAAGCTTTGGACATTACCACTAGTTTTGTGTTCTATTAGAAGTAGAACCTTTTTAACCGTATCATAGGCTTCTTTGTTAGTTTGTATTATCAAACTTAACTCTGTAGCCTAGTCTTCCATGAGCCTTTCTCGATTGTTGCTTCCATTGAGATTCAGAATTCCCATATCCGTCATTCTTCCTCTGGTTTCAGCAGGGAGTTTAAATGAATTGGGTCTATTGGTATTACTAGTTTCTTCTCTATTCATTCTGGACGTTTCTATATAATTTTTGATAGCTTCGTCTATGTTTACTTGAAACGTTTCGTTCCATTCTTCCGAACTAGATGATGAAGTATCTTCTTTGTTCATTCAGGATATTTCCCTGTCTGAATTTGGTGAGGAAGTTTTGTCTTGTTCTAAGACTTTAATGGTTTCTACGCCAAGAATCGTTCTTAATTCTGGCCTATTTTCCATTTCTTTTTTTTTATTTCTGGCTCGTCTAAAGTCATAAGACAGATTACTTCATCTAGTGGTGAAGTTTGTTTTCCATCTAGAATGATGTCATTTTCTTCTAGGTTGTCCCAGAAAAATAATTCTAGTTTATTGCTAATGTTCATAGCAAATGGCCTTAGTAGTTTTTAAGGGGTTTTTTGGCTGTTGAGGCCACGGTAAAGAATTAGGGTCTGTAGAAGAGCCTAATCCCTTATTTCCAACCATGAAGTTGGGATAACTATATTTTCCATCTAGTGGAAAGGTTGGTTCAAGAGTCTCATTGTGAACAATGATTGCTCTATCTTTTGATTCCTTTATGATCTTAGCAGCAGTGAGTTCTAAGTCTTCTGCTGTACAAAAAGGATCATTCATTTTTTGATGTAAAACATCAAGTTTATTCGAGATGATTTTGTTCTCATTTAAGAGTTGTTCTATCATCTGTTCTATCTTACCAACACTCATTGTTTAGATAATTTCTTTGTACCGGAAATTTCTCTTAGCTAGTTTTCTTCCTGAAATCTGTTCCTGTTTGCGATAATCAAAACTCTTTTTTCCTGGAAAATAAGTCTTTCGATTCTTATGGTACCCCAAGTTACTGGTACCTGTATAGGACTATTTCTTAAAGGTTTTGTTTCTTTAAGATTCTTTTCTTTTTTAAAGATTGTATATGTACTTGAACCTGTCTTTTTGTCCCCAATAAAATGTTTGTTTTCAAGGCAAAGATACCTTTAAAGGTTTTCCAGTTAATTAGTATGGTACATTTAGGGGCCATAAAAGCAAATCTATGAGAAAAAAATTCTAAAACCCCAAAACCAGCCTCGCTCAATATTAGTCCTAACCAAATCCAATTTTTAGAGGGGGATACTAATAACAGTAAAACTGAACAAGAGTTTAATCTGGAGAATGAAAAATTCAAAAAGATTAAAGTCTTATTAGAAAAAGTTTGTGGTGAAAATCCTATAGACCCTAAAAAGTCTAAAAAATGGATGACGGCTACCATAAAACTTATTAATCCTAAGACAATAGTCAAGGTTAAACCCAAGGTCTATAGTCCCTTGGATAGAGAAGAATTTGGTGAGCAAATTCAAGAATTATTAGACTTAGAAATCATTAAGCCTAGTAAATCGCCTCACATGCCTCCAGCATTTCTTGTAGAAAATGAAGCGGAGAGGAGAAGATGAAAAAAAAAAGAACGGTTACCAAAAATAAATCCATTAATACGGCAACTATAGGTGATACTCATAATCTCCCTAATAAAGATGAGATTCTAGCTCTAATTAGAGGGAAGAAAATCTTTAGTAGTTTTGATTGCAAATCTGGTTTCTGGCAAGTATTGTTAGACGAAGACTCACAATTATTAACTGCATTCACATGTCCACAAGGACATTATCTGTAATATTCCGATTTTCGGGAAAGGGCAGACGTGTCTTTTTGCGAAAACGAAATATTGGGTTCGGTTTCCTTTTTATTCGGAGATATTTATATGGGACGTTTTATATATATATTTTGAGAATATGTATATATTTTGCTTGAGGACTGAAGTGTAATTTCTTGGAATTTAGGGAGTTAATGGCAAGGGATTAATGAGAGGTTATTATTTTGGGAATAACCTCCCATTTATCAACAAGGGAGTTACATTTTCAAGCATTCACGTTAAAATTTAAGGAGAGAGAGACAGCATCCTGAGTTTGTTCTTGAGGCAAGAAGAAGGAGAGCATACTTTTGCAAATTCCCGGTGCGTTCTTTAGCCGATTAAAGTTCCGTTTGAAGCAGGAGCGTCGTGGACAAGGCCCGTTTTGATACCAGAATATCCCTGTTTCGTTGAGGTAAGAATACTGCCCTGGTTTGGTTTCATCTTGTTCGGTAATGTTTGGGGTGAAAGCTTCATCTTTCTTGTAGTTTTTGTTGATAGAAACCCCAATCTCAAGTGGTTCTTGGTTTGGTTGTGTTTTGGATAGGTCTTGTTGGAATCTCTGAAGTTTATCTGCAGTTTTCTGAGTTTTGGAGCAGTTATGGGGCTGCAGTAGGTAAGAGAAAACCGCCCTATGAATTCAATCGTTGGTTATAAGGATTTGCTCTTGTTTTAAGGCTTTTTGGTGTTAGAATTATGAATTGTTGTTTTGGTGAACGACTCTAGTTGTTATGGTACGATTAGATGTGGTCTCTTACGTTTACGGTGTTGATTATCCACTGTTATTTGATTGAAATACGACCTGGAGTTTGAATGATGAAGTTTAGGGTTCTAGCCGAACCCAGTTGGACGGGCGTCCGGTACTTAGGACGGGCGTTCACCTGGGGTATATCTTGGACGAGCGTCTGGCTTAACCAGACGGGCGTCTGAGGTGCTATTCTTGGTTCAGGATTGAAATGGTTTTGGGTGGACGGGCGTTTGAGTATTCTGGACGGGCGTCCAGCCTTAGCCATTCCTCAGACGGGCGTCTGGTATCACTGGACGGGCGTCTGAGGGGTCTTTTTGGATTCAGGATTGAAACTGTATTAGGTGGACGGGCGTCCACTACCTTGGACGGGCGTCCAAGTCCTTAAACGGGCGTCCAGCTTTATTTTGCCTTTCTTTCTATGTTAGTTGTTGTTCAGCCTTATAAACATGCTTTATCTATATGAGACCTTTATATATGATATGTTAAAATGGTATAAACTTAGACAAGCCTGAATTGAGCTTCTGATTCGTTCAGTTAAAACACCGAATGTACTCTTAAAGGGAGTTGAAGTTCGGATCCGTCGGAAGAGCATGATAGGCTTGTGCTTTGATGAATTAGCATTCATCAATGTATATGTATGTGCTAGGACTTGTCCGTGTCTAGTGGTCTAGGAAGAGAGTAGTGTGTGTGAGGGAGATTATTTGAAAATACTCAGGCTGGCTAGTTAATAACTTAATAAATAACGTACATGACTAGTAAAAGATTAAACAACATGTCTCTCTTGGCTAGGCACCAGGCTAAATCGCGATGCATGTGCTACCTCTGAAGGTAGAGGAACTCCGTAGGTCCAAGGACCCTAAGTACGGAGGGACTCTGCTGAGACGCGCGTGCTATCGGAGTCTACCTTTTCTAGACTTCGTGGATATTGGTGTGATCCACTAATATGTTGCAATAGAGTGTTCCCAAGGTAGAATAACTCTGTAGGTCAATGACCCTAAGTACAGAGGGACTCTGCTGAGGTGGATGCGCGCAGTGCCCTTGAGTGCGGTTGTAACATAGATAGGCTAAGTTAGAAATAGTTAGTCACGACGTGTTGATGAGCATGAAGTGAACCCTAGATTGAGTCGGTCTCACTTAAATAACTAACTAAACATTTATCTTTTCTTTATAACTATGATTGCTTTCATAGCTTCTCTTTCTTTCTAAGTACGTTGTACTTACCTCGAATGCATACTTTTCTATGTGTTTGGGGACGAGAAGACGAACAGGTCTTTGAGGAAGAGTTCGACGACGACCTTTGAAAGTGATCGTTGAAGTTCAAGATGTTTATGTTCTGCTTTTCTTTGGTTGTACTTTCACTACTTTTAAGGTAGACGTTTGGTTTTATCTAGATTCATCGTACTTGTTGTGTTGGAATTTCGTACTTTTCCAAATGTAATAATTTACATTTCTACCTTTAGATTTCTTTCCTACTCTTTAATTTTGGGGAAAATTTTATACACCCGAGTTTTGCTTCCGTTTTCCCTTTGTTTTGATACGACGTAGTAGAGGCTTACGTATAAAATGAATTTATTTTTATTTTATACGTGCCGAACGTTCCTTTTCCGGATAAGGACTTGGTGTCCGGGAACGGGGCGTTACAGTTGGTATCAGAGAAAAGCGTCCTTTAAGCTTCCTTTCCTTAAGATAAGTTTCTTTAAAACTCTTAGTGACGTTCTGGTCTTCTTGATCTTGCAGTATGGTAACTACGAGGAGGAATGCTCGTGGAGCGGGGAGCTCAGGGGTTAGATCGGGGGTAGAGAGTCCGGTACCAGTTGTAGGGGGTGGGTTCGTGAGGCAGAATCCTTCACCTCGTATGAGTTTATCACCACCACCCCATACAGCCACACCTACACCAAGGTCTCCACAAGTTTTGTCACCGAGGCCGCATCAGGACCTGCCACCCCGACCACCACCAAGGTATAATTACATCTATGGAGAGCCTGGTCAAGCACCCATCCGTGTCACGGTAGTTGGTGATATTCCACCAATCAGTGTGCCACCAGTGACTAATGTTTATCCTCCCCCAGTCAGTGCATATCCACCAGTTTATCCTCCGCAGCAGCAGCAGCAAGTCTTTTACCCCCCTGTAGGTCATGTTCCTCAGCCTACAGTACCACCTTCGCCACGTTTTGACCATCAGCAAGGAGATGGTTATCCCCCTTATGGTTTTCAGCAGCCCCAGCAGCACCGGTTTTATCATGGGTTTTATCCGTATCAGCCTGAGCCTCAAGTGATTCCACCCTATCCTCAGCCACAGCAGTACCAGCCGCAGGTACCCTATGCTTACCCACCGGTTCACCCACCAGTTAGACCGGCCTTTGAGCAAGCACCAGTGATAGATTGGTATACGAGGTTAAGAAGAAATAGAGTTCAGGACTTCTTTGGGAATGTGGATCACTCCAAGGCTGAAGAATGGATAAGAAGTTTCGAAAAGGCCTGCAAAAACATACATGTCCCGGAATCTGAGATGGCTCAGCTAGCGGTTAGCTTTCTTTTGGGAGCAGCAGAGGCATGGATTGATGCAATCCAAAGCAGTAACGGTAAAATAACAGATTGGGAGGGATTCAAGGTTTTGTTTTATAACGAGTACTTCCCGACTACAGTGCAAGATAGTAAGGCGAGTGAGTTTCTCAGACTTAAGCAAGGCACACACCAGACGGTATCTGAGTACACCAATAAGTTTAACGAGCTAGGACGGTTTTATCCCGAGCTGATGAGAGTTGAGGGGAGGAAGATGGCAAAATACAAGGAAGGACTAGCATATGAAATACAATCAGGGATGTTGGGTTTCACAGCCAAGAATATGGTTGAGCTTACGAATAAAGCTTTGGAAGTTGAGACTTTTAGGAAGAGAGCCACAGTGGTTGTCAACAACAAAAGAAATTTTGGGACGAGCCAAGGCAGTTATCGGGGAGCGCCTCAACAAAATGCCAAGAAGACTACAGTTTCTACGGCAGCTAAAGCCCCAAGCAATACACCACCTTGCCCCAAGTGCAACAGAAATCATACAGGAGAGTGCAAGCAGAGTAGTAACGGTTGCTATGTTTGTGGTGAGCAGGGACACTTTTCCAGAGCGTGTCCGAACAGAGGGAATAAGAGTGGTTCGGGTCAAGGTAGCGGAAGGAGTGGTCCAAGCCGACCTGTTCGTGTGTTTGCTGCTGATGCCAGAGATACAGAGCCCGAGGATGACGTTATTTCAGGTATGATAATGTTAGGTGATCTAGTGGTCAGGGCTTTGTTTGACACGGGAGCGTCAAATACTTTTGTGTCAACCAAGGTAGCTAAGAAGTTGAATTTACCTTCAGAACCTTTAAGAAATACTCTGGAAATAACTACACCGTTAGGGAAGGTGACAAGGGTGACTAGGATGATACCTCAAGTGGAAGTTCGAGTTGGACCTTATCGATGTAAGAGTGACTTTACAGTTTTGGACTTCTCGGATTTTGATGTAATCCTCGGAATAGATTGGCTATCCGAGAATCATGTTCACTTGGACTGCAAAGAGAAGAAAGTGACCTTTAAATTACCCGGGAAATCAGATATGACATATCAGGGTAATGTGTACAAGCCGAGTAAGAAGAAACATCCGATCATATCAGCGGTTAAGGCAGTAAGGGCTTGTCAGAAGGGTTGTGAAGGCTACTTGTTGTATGCAGTGGACGTGGAACAAGTGAAGCCTAAGTTAGAGGAGACTCCTATAGTGAGGGAATACCCGGAAGTATTTCCAGAAGAGTTACCGGGAAACATGCCGGACAGAGAGATAGAGTTTGAGATTCAGTTGATACCGGGAGCGGCACCAGTTGCTAAGGCACCCTACAGAATGGCCCCGGCTGAATTAAAGGAGTTGAAAGCTCAACTTAAGGATATGCTTGAGAGGAACATAATTCATCCCAGTACCTCGCCATGGGGAGCTCCAGTGTTGTTTGTGAAGAAGAAAGATGGCAGCATGAGGATGTGTATCGACTATAGAGCACTGAACAACCTCACCATCAAGAATAAGTATCATCTACCAAGGATTGATGATCTGTTTAATCAGTTGCAAGGTAAGAAAGTGTTTTCCAAGATCGACCTGAGGTCCGGATATCATCAGTTGAAGGTTAAGATAGCAGATATACCGAAGACGGCTTTCAGTACGAGATATGGACATTATGAGTTCCTTGTTATGCCTTTTGGACTCACTAATGCTCCATCTGCATTTATGGATTTGATGCAGCGAGTTTTCATGCCGTACTTGGATAAGTTCGTGATAGTGTTCATAGACGATATCCTAGTTTACTCTAAGGATGAGAAAGAACACGAGGAACACTTAAGGATAGTGTTGGACACACTGAAGAAGAATCAGTTGTATGCAAAGTTTTCTAAGTGTGACTTTTGGTTGGATCGAGTGAGTTTCTTGGGTCATGTAATTTCTGGAGATGGTATTCAAGTTGATCCGGCAAAGATCGAGGCAGTTGAGAATTGGCCCAGACCTACTTCAGTGACAGAGGTGAGAAGTTTTCTTGGGTTGGCTGGTTACTACCGGAAGTTTGTGCAAGACTTTTCAAAGATAGCTACTCCGCTCACCAAGTTAACACAGAAAAATGTGAAATTTGAATGGACTAGAGAGTGTGAAATAGCTTTTCAGACGCTGAAAAGGAAGTTGACTACGGCACCAGTGTTAGCAGTTCTAGAGATTTTCGATAACTATGATGTTTACACGGATGCTTCGGGACAGGGTTTGGGTTGTGTGGATGCAAGGAGGAAAAGTGATAGCTTATGCATCTAGGCAGTTGAAGGTGCATGAGAAGAATTACCCGACACATGATCTAGAGTTGGCAGCGGTAGTTTTTGCCTTAAAGACTTGGAGGCATTACTTATATGGAGTTAAAGCAAGGATCTTCACCGACCATAAAAGTTTGAAGTACTTCTTCACACAAGAAAACCTGAATATGAGACAGAGGAGATGGTTAGAGTTTGTGAAGGACTACGACCTGGACATTCAATACCATCCGGGTAAAGCGAATGTAGTGGCAGATGCTCTGAGCAGGAAACCAGTGTTCGCAGCTTCTAGTGTTGAGGTAGTGGCAGAAAGGTTAGATGGGTTAGAAATCAGAAGCTTTGACCAGATTGAAGACCGGCAGTTTGTGGCACCATTGTTGGCAAGGTCAGAGTTGTTAGATGATATCAGGGGAAAACAAGATGAAGATCCGGGTTTGGTTGACCTGAAGCGAGTTGCTAGAGAGAAGCCTACGGTCGGTTATATGCTTGATAAGAGTGGGAATCTGTGGTATCGGGATCGTCTATGTGTACCTAATGTTGGCGACTTGAGACAAAGAGTTATGGAAGAAGCACATAGAATAGCTTTCGCGGTTCATCCGGGTGCTACTAAAATGTACAGAGACTTAAAGGAAAGGTTTTGGTGGCCCTTGATGAAAGTGGAAATAACCAAGTTTGTGGCCGAGTGTGACGTATGTCAGAAGGTTAAGGCAGAACATAGAAGACCCGGTGGAATGCTTAAGCCATTGGATATCCCTGAATGGAAATGGGATAAGATCACAATGGATTTCATCACCGGATTACCTAAGACTAAGGGAGGGCATGATGCGATTTGGGTAATTGTGGATCGGTTGACCAAATCTGCCCATTTCCTACCATATAAGGTTGACATGCCGTTGAAGAAGATGACGACACTATATCTGGACAATATAGTGAAACTACACGGAGTCCCTATCTCGATAGTTTCAGATCGTGATACGAGATTTGTCAGTCGGTTTTGGAAGAGCTTGCAAGAAGCCTTCGGGACTAAGTTGGACTTGAGCACGGCTTTTCATCCTCAGACAGATGGACAGTCTGAGAGGACCATCCAAACGCTCGAGGACATGTTGAGAGCTTGCGTTTTGGAGGTAGGCGGATCATGGGATGACTACCTTCCGGTAGCAGAATTTGCCTATAATAATAGTTTTCACGCGAGTATAGGCATGCCGCCGTTTGAAGCGTTGTATGGGAGAAGATGTCGCACGCCATTGTTTTGGGATGAAGTCGGAGAGAGACAGATCACAGGGCCTGAAATGGTAGAACAAGCAAAGGAGAGGGTTCAGTTGGTCAAGAAGAATCTGAAGGTAGCTCAAGACAGGCAGAAAAGTTGGGCAGACGTACGAAGGAGACCTCTCGAGTTTGAAGTTGGTGATAGAGTTTACCTCCGGGCTTCGCCAATGAAAGGAGTGAAACGCTTTGGACAAAAAGAAAAGCTAAGCCCAAGGTATGTTGGACCTTTTGAGATTCTGGAAAGAGTTGGGACGTTAGCATATAAGCTTCAGTTGCCGGAATCAATGTCGAGAGTCCATAATGTGTTTCACGTCTCAATGTTGAAAAAGTGTCTGATGAAGAATGTTGTTGAAACTACGGTTGATCCGGAGATCTTACAAGATAACCTAGCTTATGACGAGAGACCGATTAAGATCTTAGCCAGGAAGGAAAAGATGATTAAGAGACGGATGGTTCCCTTGGTGTTAGTTCAGTGGAGTAATCACTCACCCGAGGAGGCAACTTGGGAGGTTGAAAGCGATATGATCAATGAGTTCCAAGAGTTTGTTGAATTACCAGGTATGTTCAAGTTTCGAGGACGAAACTCCTTTTAAGGGGGGGAGAATGTAATATTCCAATTTTCGGGAAAGGGCAGACGTGTCTTTTTGCGAAAACGAAATATTGGGTTCGGTTTCCTTTTTATTCGGAGATATATATATGGGACGTTTTATATATATATTTTGAGAATATGTATATATTTTGCTTGAGGACTGAAGTGTAATTTCATGGAATTTAGGGAGTTAATGGCAAGGGATTAATGAGAGGTTATTATTTTGGGAATAACCTCCCATTTAACAACAAGGGAGTTACATTTTCAAGCATTCACGTTAAAATTTAAGGAGAGAGAGAGAGCATCCTGAGTTTGTTCTTGAGGCAAGAAGAAGGAGAGCATACTTTTGCAAATTCCCGGTGCGTTCTTTAGCCGATTAAAGTTCCGTTTGAAGCAGGAGCGTCGTGGGGAGACAAGGCCCGTTTTGATACCAGAATATCCCTGTTTCGTTGAGGTAAGAATACAGCCCTGGTTTGGTTTCATCTTGTTCGGTAATGTTTGGGGTGAAAGCTTCATCTTTCTTGTAGTTTTTGTTGATAGAAACCCCAATCTCAAGTGGTTCTTGGTTTGGTTGTGTTTTGGATAGGTCTTGTTGGAATCTCTGAAGTTCATCTGCAGTTTTCTGAGTTTTGGAGCAGTTTTGGGGCTGCAGTAGGTAAGAGAAAACCGCCCTATGAATTCAATCGTTGGTTATAAGGATTTGCTCTTGTTTTAAGGCTTTTTGGTGTTAGAATTATGAATTGTTGTTTTGGTTAACGACTCTAGTTGTTATGGTACGATTAGATGTGGTCTCTTACGTTTACGGTGTTGATTATCTACTGTTATTTGATTGAAATACGACCTGGAGTTTGAATGATGAAGTTTAGGGTTCTAGCCGAACCCAGTTGGACGGGCGTCCGGTACTTAGGACGGGCGTTCACCTGGGGTATATCTTGGACGAGCGTCTAGCTTAACCAGACGGGCGTCTGAGGTGCTATTCTTGGTTCAGGATTGAAATGGTTTTGGGTGGACGGGCGTTTGAGTATTCTGGACGGGCGTCCAGCCTTAGCCATTCCTCAGACGGGCGTCTGGTATCACTGGACGGGCGTCTGAGGGGTCTTTTTGGATTCAGGATTGAAACTGTATTAGGTGGACGGGCGTCCACTACCTTGGACGGGCGTCCAAGTCCTTAAACGGGCATCCAGCTTTATTTTGCCTTTCTTTCTATGTTAGTTGTTGTTCAGCCTTATAAACATGCTTTATCTATATGAGACCTTTTTATATGATATGTTAAAATGGTATAAACTTAGACAAGCCTGAATTGAGCTTCTGATTCGTTCAGTTAAAACACCGAATGTACTCTTAAAGGGAGTTGAAGTTCGGATCCGTCGGAAGAGCATGATAGGTTTGTGCTTTGATGAATTAGCATTCATCAATGTCTGTGTATGTGCTAGGACTTGTCCGTGTCTAGTGGTCTAGGAAGAGAGTAGTATGTGTGAGGGAGATTATTTGAAAATACTCAGGCTGGCTAGTTAATAACTTAATAAATAACGTACGTGACTAGTAAAAGATTAAACAACATGTCTCTCTTGGCTAGGCACCAGGCTAAATCGCGATGCATGTGCTACCTCTGAAGGTAGAGGAACTCCGTAGGTCCAAGGACCCTAAGTATGGAGGGACTCTGCTGAGACGCGCGTGCTATCGGAGTCTACCTTTTCTAGACTTCGTGGATATTGGTGTGATCCACTAATATGTTGCAATAGAGTGTTCCCAAGGTAGAATAACTCTGTAGGTCAATGACCCTAAGTACAGAGGGACTCTGCTGAGGTGGATGCGCGCAGTGCCCTTGAGTGCGGTTGTTACATAGATAGGCTAAGTTAGAAACAGTTAGTCACGACGTGTTGATGAGCATGAAGTGAACCCTAGATTGAGTCGGTCTCACTTAAATAACTAACTAAACATTTATCTTTTCTTTATAACTATGATTGCTTTCATAGCTTCTCTTTCTTTCTAAGTACGTTGTACTTACCTCGAATGCATACTTTTCTATGTGTTTGGGGACGAGAAGACGACAGGTCTTTGAGGAAGAGTTCGACGACGACCTTTGAAGGCGATCGTTGAAGTTCAAGATGTTTATGTTCTGCTTTTCTTTGGTTGTACTTTCACTACTTTTAAGGTAGACGTTTGGTTTTATCTAGATTCATCGTACTTGTTGTGTTGGGATTTCGTACTTTTCCAAATGTAATAATTTACATTTCTACCTTTAGATTTCTTTCCTACTCTTTAATTTTGGGAAAAATTTTATATACCCGAGTTTTGCTTCCGTTTTGCCTTTGGTTTGATACGACGTAGTAGAGGCTTACGTATAAAATGAATTTATTTTTATTTTATACGTGCCGAACGTTCCTTTTCCGGATAAGGACTCGGTGTCCGGGAACGGGGCGTTACATTATCAATGGCGTGTCCTACCTTTTGGATTAAAACAAGCACCGTCAATATTTCAAAGGCATATGCAAAACACGTTCAGGTCTTTTGAGAAATTCTTTTGTGTTTACATAGATGATATTCTCGTCTTCAGTAGCACATAAAGAGAACAGTATTTGCACATTGCGATAGTACTCAAAAAATGTGAAGAGTTAGGAATAATCCTCTCTTTAAAAAAGACGCAGCTCATTAAGACAAAGATTAACTTCCTTGGATTGGAAATTAATGAAGGTCATCATTGTCCTTAGAATCATATACTAGAACACATACAGAAGTTCCCAGACAAGATTGAGGATAAGAAACAATTGCAGAGATTTTTGGGCATGTTAACTTATTCTGAAAGTTATATACCAAGGCTTTCTGCAATGAAACAGCCTTTATAGGCAAAACTCAAAAACAATATTCTTTGGGAATGGAAAGATTCTGACACCTCTTATGTACAAAAGATAAAAAAGAGTCTAGTAAAATTTCCAAAGCTATATCATCCTTTACCAGATGATAAACTGATCATTGAAACCGATGCATCAAAAGAATTCTGGGGTGGAATCCTCAAAGCAAAAAACTCTGAACAAGAATTAATCTATAGATATACTTCTGGCAGTTTTAAAAATGCTGAGAAGAATTATCATAGTAATGAAAAGGAATACCTTGTTGTAATCCGAGTCATTAAGAAGTTTAGTGCATATCTTACTCATGTTAAGTTTTTAATTAGGACAGATAACAATAACTTCACGTATTTCCTAAACACCAACATAAAAGGTGATAATAAACAAGGAAGACTTGTAAGGTGGCAAATGTGGCTATCAAGATACTGCTTTGAGGTTGAACACATCGCAGGTAACAAAAATATATTTGCTGATTTCCTAACACGATAATATGCAGGTTAAAATCAGAAACTGAAGCAATCTCATAATGGAGGAATTGCAAAAGCTAAAGTTGCAGGAAGCAACAATGGACTTAGAACTTAAAGTTCTAAGATATCGCATTAGTTTATTGGAAAATTCCAATAAACAACAAAAGGAAATTGATATTCCTTGCACTAGCAATAGTGGCAAAATATCAGCTATTCCGGGTCAAACGGTAACCGGTAAAGAATTATCAAACCCGTTAATTCCCAACATCTTGGAAAAAGATGTATCTGATGTACAGACATCAACAACATTGGTTAAACCCTCTGATATAATCACTGGATTTAGACCCAATACAAAGGATATTCAAAATCCTGATAAATCTGATGGTCACACTTCAGTATCAACGCAAGTTGATTCGGTCATTTCACGACCGAAATATTATTATGTAGTTTTTAACGGACCATATGCATGTATATATACCGTCTGGGAAGCTGCAAAACATGCAGTTGAAGGAGTTTCAGGAGTGCAACATAAAAGATACAATACACTCACTGAGGCACACGTTGCAGGAGAATCTTTGCACGAGAAAATTTGACAACACCTCCAAAACTAATGACAGGTGTAGACTGCTTGATGTCAACCTTCAAGGAAATTTTACGAAAAGAAAAGAAACCGACACAGATGGTTTCACTTGGGCAATTCTCAACCATTAAACCAGTTGAGAAGCAACAACAGTTTATATTTAAAGAAGAAAGATTCAACCATCTCTTCAAGAATGCCAGAATGGAAAAAGAAGAACATTTCCCAACAGAAAAGGTTTTTACCACTAATAGACAGGACCTAAGTCTATATAACTTCATCGAAGGGGCTGATCCCAGTCTAGTCAATGAAGTATTCAGGTATGGGATGATACGGTTAATTTATCCCAGCAAAAGCCTTCTGGAAATATCTTTATTACCAGAAGCAATTAAAAAGGCCATCAAGGTCTTTAGAACTAAGGTAATCAAGGAAGCTGATTGAGCAATCTTTCTCAAAATCAGCAGTACTCTACCAGTTTGGAAAGATGGCATGTTCCAGTCACCATATCATCTAATCAAAATTGGAATTTCAAAAGATAAAAGAGAATACACACCTTCAAACCCATGGAAGTCACTTCCACTAATTTTGAACAACTTAATATTCCTCGATTTGGACATTTAATCGATCAAGTTCTTAAGATACGTGATGATTCGCTTATCAAAGTTAATTATCAAGATTATCATACTTTGGTAATTTCCAAAACATTAAAACAAATTACCACAGAAGATGTAAAAACACTTCTTCCATTCGAAAGGACATTCCGTAATGGACAGGTTATGACAATTCATGATAATGAAATATGTTCTACATTAAAGAAAGCCTTTGAAAAAGTAGAAACCAAGTATCTATGCAACTGTTGCAATAAAAAGATACAACAAACAACTGCTAATGATCAAGATCTCAAAACTGGATCAAATTCAGCATATGAAGAGGAAACATCAGTACCAATGTCAGAAGAGTCCACATCAGCATCAGATACTACATCAGCATCAGGCAGTGGATAAAACGTAAGCAATTACGTAATAACTCTCAGTGGAGAATAAAGTAATTCTCGGTGGAGAATAAAGTAAAGTAAAAGCAAAACGCGTTGTCAACCATTCAGCACCTGAAGACAAAATAGTTTTTCTTTTTATGTCAGCAATGACGACTATGTAAACGAATATTCGAGTGAGAATTATTTGGATCCTTCTTTCATTCACCTATAAAATGAGGAAGTTATTTTCATTTGTAGATATCGAATTCTGTACTCCCTTTCAACTTTATTATTTTTCAGCTTTACCTAAAATGATGAGCGAGTAGTGATCTCCTATAATGGGGATGACACCCTCATAAGTTTATATCAAGCTATGGAGTATGTGTTTAAATATTTTCCAGATTGAATAAAATTTGTTTTCCAAATTCTGGTTCTTTATATCATTGAATTTCATGTTTTTGATCTTGGAGTAGCTGTAACATCACAGGAAGAGTACCTCCAGGCATGAGGCTGTAAGGGAAAGTGTCCATCGACGTGCTATTGGTGAAAAAGGCAAGGAACACTTGGGATATAACTAACTTGGAAGTTGGTTAAATAGAGTTTGGATATCCGGGATAAACATTACATACATAAGGATTAGCTTGTGCTGAACGACCTATGATTCGGCATCAACTTCATTATAGAATTTAAATAACCAAAGGTACATCCTTATTACCTCTTTATTCCTTTTCCGCCCTTACGAAATCTCCGTAAAAATCTTGCAAGTTTATTCACCCCCCCTCTAAACTTGTGTTAGCCTTTCCAAGGGACCAACACTACTGCATCAACAGCAGCAACCAAATCTTTTGCTCAATCAAGTTCAGCTACTGGATTCAAATCAGGGAAGCCGTATGGAGACATAACTGGCTTTGGATTTGATACACAGCAATCTTCTAAGAAGGGAACTAGCAAAGCTGCTGAACCTAATATCAAAACTTGTATTAAGTTTGTAGCTGTGCAACTTCCACAAACTGAGAAAATTGCTGAACCAGTAAAGTCAGCCTCTCATAAGACAACTCAGCTTTCTAAGAAGTTAGCTACACCTACCAACATAGGTAAATCGAATTGTAGATCAGCTGTACCTCAAGGAAACAGGAATGGTAAATCAACTGCAAGATCTACAAAAACTGATCAAGTCAAGAACCAGAAAAATTATAATCAAGGTAAATCTAAGAATGTTAATCATTCAAAGATTCACACATCAAGGGGGAAAGGCAGACTATACCACACTAATGATGATTGGAATTTCACTGAACCTACTATGAAAACTGATAAGAACAATCATTCCTGACCAAAAACTTATCATAAGTTTCAGTCCAAGACTCAGCAAAGGACCTATCCCAGTTCTCAGCAAAAGTCTCAGTACAAAGGTCAATCTAGACATCAGTACAAAAGGAATGATGGTTATTATTCAACCTTAATAATAGAAGACATTTTGGAAATCAGTTTCAACCAGAAGATCTGAGAAATCATATAAATGAGACACAATCCAAGAAAAGATATTATGGAAGTGTGGCTTATATATATGAAAACAAGTGCAACAATTTCCAGAGAAGACCTTATGGAAATATGCCCAGAGTTGTACTGACAACTAACCACTATAGACCCAAACAGAGTTGGGTACCTAGAGCATTTCAATTTGTTTTGCAGGATATTTGGTACTTTGACAGTGGATGCTCTAGGCACATGACAAAGAGCAAGGACTGTCTCACTGATTTTGTAGCTAAAGATGGACCAAGAGTCAATTATGGAAGTAAAGATAAACCTGGTTACACAAAAGGTTATGGAAATTTAATCAGGAATGGACTCACAATCAAGAATGTATCTTACATGGAAGGACTTCACTATAATCTACTCAGCACAAGTCAATTCTGCGATATGGGATACAATTTTACCTTTAATAAAGAGTATTGCATTGTCGTCAACGAAACAGCTTTCCAGGTAGTTCTAGCCAGAAGAAGAGAAGAGAACATGTATGTTGTAGACTAGTCTACTGCAGTTTCAGAGACTTGTTTAATTGTGCACACCAAGTCAGAACTTAGTTGGTTGTGGCACAAGAAACTGAGTCACCTAAACTTTGATGATATCAACTTGTTAGTCAAAAGGAACTTGGTGATTGGACTACCAGAGATAACATACAAGAAAGACAGCTTGTGTGATGCATGTCAGCAAGGAAAGCAAACTAAAGCAAGTTTCAAGACTAAGTCTCAGCATTCAACAAACAGAGTTTTAGAACTGATGCATATGGACTTATTTGGACCAATCACACCAAATCAGTGTTAATGGCAAGAAATACACTTTGGCGGTGGTTGATGACTTTTCAAGATATACTTGGGTTATCTTTATGACCAAGAAAAGTGAAACAAAGCAACAACTGACTGAACTTCTCAAAAGACTCCAAAATCAGAAAAGTGTTACAGTAGTCAAGATCAGATCAGACAAAGGAACAAAAATTCTCAACAACACAATCATTGAATATTGTGGGGAGAACGGAGTTTTACACCAGCTTGCAGCTACAGCAACCCCTCAACAGAATGGAGTAGCTGAAAGGAGTAATAGAACACTCGAAGAAGCTGGAAGGACCATGATTTGTGTATCTAAACGCCCAGAAAGATATTGGGCAGAAGCTGTAAACACAACTTGCTATACTCAGAATCGAGCTCTCATGAACAAGAGACATGAAAATATTATCCTTATGATATTTGGAACGGAAGAAAACCAAATGTTTCATATTTTCATGCCTTTGGAAGCAAGTGCTTTGACCATAATAATGGAAAGGATGAGCTCAAGGTATTTCAGCCCAAAGCTGATGAAGGAATATTTCTGGGTTACTCAAGCGTCAGCAAAGATTTTAGAGTATTAAACAAGCGAACACTCAAGCATGAAGAATCAATACATATGGTTTTTGATGAACCAAAGTTTACTGGAGATACACTTGAAGACAAGGAAGAACCAGTTTGTTGCCTCAGTCAGACAAGACTCCAGAACCAGTTTTATTTGATATTGGAAATTTAAGGATTTCAGATTCTTCAGATCAAGATCAGCCTCAGTCGCCAGTAACTGAACCTGCAACAACAAGAAGAAACTGATCCAATTGGAAATGATCTAGCTCAAGAAGAACCAGTTCAACAAAATGAAGACCCTTTGATGCAACCCCCAATACATCAATGGATGAGAGATCACCCAAAAGAACAAGTGATAGGTGATTTCCAAGCAAGTGTTCGGACAAGACATCAGCTAGATGCTATGATAGCATGTTTTCTATCTCAGTCTAAACCCGAAGAAATTGAAGAAGCCTTAAACGATCCAGATTGGATTTTGTCTATGCAAGAAGAACTCAACGAATTTGAGAGAAATCAAGTTTGGGATTTAGTAGACAAGCCAGATCATGTCAACATAATCGGAACTAAATGGGTTTTCAGAAACAAGCTTGATGAAGATGGGAATATTATCAGAAATAAAGCCAGACTTGTAGCTAAAGGTTACTCTCAAGCTGAAGGGATAGACTTTTATGAAACTTATGCCCAGTTGCAAGGTTAGAGTCAATCAGACTATTTCTTGCCTTTGCTGCTCACTAGAAATTCAAAGTGTACCAAATGGATGTTAAAAGTGCATTTTTGAATGGGATACTTGAAGAGGAATTCTATGTTCAACAACCACCAGGATTTGAAATTAAAGACCAAGCCGACAAAGTCTTTAAACTGAGAAAAGCTCTTTATGGACTCAAACAAGCACCAAGAGCTTGGTATGAAACTCTGTCTCAATTTTTGGTGGATAATGGTTTTACAAAAGGAACTATTGATAAAACCCTATTCAGGATGAAAGTTGAAGAATGTATTCTCCTAATTCAAATCTATATGGATGACATCATTTTTGGATCAGAAAATGAGCAACTCTGTGTGAAATTTGCAAGTTTGATGAAGAGCAAATTTCAAATGAGCATGATGGGAGAACTGAATTACTTTCTGGGTTTACAAGTTAAACAAATGGATAATGAGATTTTCATTCACCAAACCAAGTACACAAGAGAGTTAATCAAGAAGTTTGGAATGGAAAAATTAGCTGCCATTGAAACACCAATTGGAACCAACATCAGATTGGATGAAGACTAAGATGGCAAGGATGTGGATCAAACTCTCTACAGAAGAATGATTGGAAGTCTACTTTATCTAATAGACAGTAGACCAGACATATCCTTTTTAGTTGGTGTCTATGCCAGATTTCAAACAAAACCTAAAGAAAGTCATCTCATTGTTGTTAAAAGAACCATGAAGTATTTGAAAGATACAGAAGGAGTTGGGATATGGTACTCAAAGGAAGGAGAATTCAAACTGATATCCTACTCAGATTCAGACTATGCCGGGTGCAAAGTGGACAAAAAAAGTACTTCAGGCACATGTCAGTTATTGGGAAATACACTTGTGTCATGGTTCAGCAATAAGCAAAATTCTATTTCGACATCAACAGCTGAAACTGAGTACATAGCAGCTGGAAGCTGTTGTGCTCATGGTTTATGGATTAGACAACAATTGAGAGATTATGGAATAGAAGAGGGATTGATTCTTATAATGTGTGATAATACAAGTGCAATTGTTATAACTGACAATCCAGTTTTGCACTCAAGAACCAAGCACATTGATGTGAGACATCATTTTATAAGGAATTATGTAGAGAAAAGGACGTGACAGTTCTCTATGTTCCAACTCAAGAGCAGTTAGCTGACATTTTTACCAAACCTATGGACAAAGAAAGGTTTGCTAAACTGAGAACTTAATTGGGGATTATTAAAGTCAGTTAAGTTAGTTCAAGCTTATAGATTCGTCAAGGTGATTGATCTTTGTCATGTTGGGTGCGCTCACTTGACAGATCAGTCATTGACATCAACAATCTCAAACTTACCAACTGAATTGAAGATTTGACTGAACTCAACACTTTTGTAAAACTGATATCAGTTTCAGTTTTACCCAGTCAAACAAAGTCAATAAAGGAACGGATAACACCGACAACAGTTACATCGCAATTAATTACCTCCATTTTTCTGTCAGAATTTGTGGCGTGTATACCCTCAATTTGTCAGATAGTACACATCGGTTATACAGACCATGATGGAATTTGAAAAGATTGTACAAATCTTTTTGAAGATCGTGGATCAAATCACCAACCGTCCTACACCTATATATACAACCATTTTTTCATATCCTCACCTTACAAAAAGAAAAATCAAACCTTTTTCCTTCTCAATCACCTAGAAATTTTTCTCTTAAGCAATTTAAAAAATGGCTGCTTCAAAAGAAACTTAAGAAGAAAGATTAATCACCACACCTGATACGTTCACACTCAGAGGATTTGAAGAGATGTGTGGTAATACTCTTCTCTCCAGTCATATAAGCGAGAAGATATGAAGATTACATGGTTTAATGAACCTGCTGGAAGCAGAATTGCAGCAAGATATGGACTTGAAGGTCTACTGCAATTTTGGGAAATATGAAGATGTTGAAGAACTCTTTGCTAACAAGAGTTCGTGGACAGAAGATTTTCGTCAATGAAGACATTATCAGACAACTTTTTGGTTTCAAAGATCCTTTGGTTAAATCAATTGACCTAGCCTATCTGCCACTCCAACACAGTGCCTTTCTTAGTCAGATTCAGTTTCAAAGCAACCAGTAGCAGTCGATACACATATTAAGGACCTCAAACCTGAATTTGGTCTTCTTAGCAGATGGATCAGTAGACATGCCGTCGGACAACACAAATGACTGAATAAATTAACTGAAGATGTCATTTACCTAATGAACATCATTTGGGATGGATTCAAGTTTAATTGGGCAGGATATATTTTCAATTAGATCAAGCAGCAACACTTGGCTGAACTAGCAAGTGTCAGTAGAGCCCAAGTTGAAGGAAGACAAATTGAGGGAAGATTTCGACTGAAGAAATCACTTAGCTTAGTGATTCAGTATTATTTGGAAAGACTCAGTTGTGGGAAGAAAGCAAAACAAACTGCTACCTCATCTACAACATGTGCAACACAAGCTCTTTCAAGGAAAGAAACTTTGAAGACTTCCCAATCTGAAGCCAATAGGCTAACTGTGTCTCATCAGATCGCTCAGCAGAAAGGGATTAAAAGGAAAGTTGAAATACAAGGGGAGAAGTCAGTTGGCAGTTGTTTGTTCCCAGGTACTTCAAGTCAGTTAGCACCAACTGAGGGGGAAAAACAACTAAAGACAGTAAGTTGAAGGCTTTGGTTCCTGGAATTATTTCTCAGGTTAAGCAGAAAATATCAGAGAGACAAGTTTCCGTTATGCATGTTGAGCAAGAGGAACAGATAACTCAGCAATCAAAGGAGTATCTCTTCGAAGCTGAAAGGATCATCAAACTGATGAAGATGAAGCTCAAAACTGAAGATTCTCATAAAGCAACTCTACCTATTGAGGAAAAACTTTTGTTGGAGAAACTAGAAATACAAAATCTCTATGCCTTATTTCCAATGGAAGAGTTTCTCAACAACTGCTACAATAGATTCAAAGAGTTAGCTAAGAGAACTGAATCAACCACATCATCTATACCAAAGGAAGTTTTAAAGAAGAAAGATGATGATAAGGATGATGATTCAAGGAGGGAAGCTCGGAAAAGTAGAGTTTTGCAGTCAAACACTCAGCTTGAACAATAACCAGTGCAAACTGATACTAAAGAAGAAGAATTGCCAGTTGGAAATCAGAAAACTTACAACAAAAAAGAAGAAGCTAGAGCTGATCATAATCAACAACTGATGATAATTGAAGATGCCAGTGAAGGATGTAGGTTCTTAGATCTAAACGAATTAGATCTACGCGCAGCGGATGGATCACGACTTATATACCACAATACATAATTAAAGGACTTAAACTACTACAAGGGGGTTAAGATCATGTTACCAATAACGGGAAGAGTCGCCTTGATCTTTCGATGTGTTCTCCAAACGGCGGTTGGTGGACACCCTTCTTGATACATGAACCTCCTTGATATGCAACACCAAGAAAAACTTCAAGTTTTTCTTCTTCTAGAACCCAAGACAAGAAAACTAATTTTTCTCTCTATTTTGTGGCTAGGGTCGAAATTTTCAATGTAAATTTCCCTTGGAATAACTCTCTTTTTATAGGAGAGTAAATCCTTGGCCTCCAAGTATTAATTAATTAAATAAATAATTAATTAATCAAAATAAAAGGATATTTTTCTTATTGACTAATTGTGACAAGCATTGACCAATAGGAAATCAAATAACAAGTCATCCAACCAATCATATAACAAGAATATCTTTTATTTTCCACATCACAAAAATAATAATTCTTGTGATAATTAATAGATTGACGCGCCACATTAGGGTTAAAAGCCCACATAAAATGTCTTTTATGTGTATTATATTATTTAGCCCAACTAAATAATATCCATGCATATCAATTAATCAGCCCAGCCAATTAATTATCACTGAGGCCCAAGTAACAAGATTATTAGTCCGAATTACAGAAGCCACATCGTGGACCATGGACCTATAACCAGTAGCTCCAATAATTAATTATTCATCGAACAGAATAAGTACATTAATTATTAATTCCGGGATTACGCCACCATAAACCCGAAACTGAACTCTACCGATTATAGATGTATACTTATACTCAACCCATAGAGTGAATAAGCGTCCATTGATATAATCACTACATACGGATTAACCCTCCATAGACTGTCCATTCTGAGTGGGAAGTCTCCGTGAACCCGACTCGAATATCTTATCCTTATTTACCATTAACCCCCTGATGATCAATTAGCACACATATCTGACTAGTAGCTAATTAGTCAAATGTGAACTCCCGGGATCGATCACTTTCTTAGGGCTAACAAATAAGGGGACTGTCTCTCTACTTCCCGCAGGAAGGAATGGATTCCATGTCTGTGAAAATCAGAACTACTCACTCATCTGGAGATAGTGCCAATGAGAAGTAGCTTGGAACACATATTTAAGTGAACCGTAACTAACACATCAAACACTACCCCGGGACAAGCAGCACCCTGTGATCACCTCAGGATTAAGGTTGATCCATATATGATCATCTAACGATTTAATAAGATTCCTCGATTACAGAATTATACCAAGAAATCCAGATTAAATCGGTCCAGCCCTATATGAATGCCATCATATATAAATGCGCCACGTAGGTACCCTCTACCGACAGTCCGGATAAGACTATCACACCCTAAGGTGTTCTGGGCGCATTATAGGTGTTTTAATCAAGAGACCCTAAACTCTGATTAAGTTCACCACGGACTAACAGTTTATGTATATCACCACTAACTCAATCCTCACGTGCATGCCATGCACTGAGTTAAGCGGTTACATACTGATATACTTAGGGTTTGCAGCAGTGTATTACTTACAAGCACAAAACAAGTAATAAGGTGAGATAAATTCTGTCATCCATTAAAAACAATTACACAAATTGTCTTTCGGGCACTACACCTAACAATCTCCCACTTGCACGAAATGACAAGCAACGATTGTTTTAGAGCACACCCTTTCTCATCTTATTCACAACACTCTCCCACTTGCTCTAAAAGCAGATGAGACATATCCATCAATGCCGTACCCTCCAAGCACTCGACTTGGTACACTGATTAGTTAGGTTGTCGACTCGAGACGATCTTTAGGATTGAAACGTCGCCGGTCCTTCCAATCAGGCGGTACTCTCTCTCAATATGCTTATGACTTCTTATGACTGAGAAGATCCTTCTAAGCTATCTCTTCACTGTTTTCACGATGAAGTGATATCGGCTTATCAGACCTGGAATTACTCCCAGACAAAAAACGAAATTCTAAGCACTATGAGTAAACACTGAGCCCGAGATCAACTTAGCGATCATCCTTAATCTGACTACAAGTCAGAATCAGTGTAGTCAACCATATTCAAGTTTGCACCTGAATATACAAGCATATGATTCCTCGTTTTCTAAAGATACTTGAGGATGTACTTAACCGCTACTTATTGCTCAAATCCAAGATTCGATTGCAATTGACTCGTGTTAAGCTGACTTGCCCTTATCCCAGGGAGACTCTATCCCATTTTCTCTTTATCCAAAGATTTCGAGAATCATTCCTGAGAGGTAGGGTAGGACTACTCTCGATGAATGTTGCATCCGTATATGCAAGACGGATGGGATAGCCAATGACTCATTCTCGTGAATTCGACCAAATTAAATTCTTAGAATATAGTCCATTCTCTCATCTAGAGAATCTTGGCGTCTGTTTCCAACTGTTTCAGTGTTACCTTTCGTGAACACTAATACTACTATTTTACCAATATTGATACCCAGTCTACAAAAGACTTATCAATATTCTGGTCAAGTCCACATATTTTAAAACATGCGACTTTTAATGACCGAGAGGTTCTCTTACATCCACAAAAGACATAAGTCCCGGCAGTCAACCTGCCATTTGTTCTAACCAAGACCCTTCTGTTCCGAATGAATCCAGACTCCGTTTTACGGCAAGAAAGTCTCAGGGAATCACCCCTATTTTTTGCTTTCTAACGAAATCTAGCAATACTGAGTGGTGAGAGAGTTCTAGGTCTGGTTAACTCTCTACTTTTTAGGGAATCACCCCTAGACCACTCAGCTTTGTACTGAAAGTTAAACTTTCCTATTCATTCGACTCTTTTCGGCGTAGGACCAATTACTCCCACTGGGCCTGAGACACTCTGGTGGTTCTACAAGAGGCTGAACAGAACTGGTGTACCAAAACTCCATTCACAGGGATAAGGTTTTCGAACCAACCTCTCTGATCAGAATCCTATACAGCCCACAAAGAGCCACATGTTATCAATCACCTCAGCAGACTATAAAGTCCACACAACCATAATGGGTCAATGGTTAAACCATACTCCCACTGCGTTCTGGGTGGATTGACATTCTGATCTAGTAGTATTTATCAGTGTAATCACCAACAACCGATGTTGGACGTGGTCTGATTAAATCAGATAGTAACTTCCTTTGGGTAACCGTACTCTAAGGTCTAAGGTTGTTACTTATAGATTATATCAGAAGAATTGTGACAGTCCAACTGTCACTTTTTGATCTCAAGAATCTTACAACCAACCTTCACTCGTCTCATTAAGGCATTTCACGAACAGTCAAAATCTGAACGTATGCGCAAAATCTCCAGTCCTACCTTCAAGCATTAAATGCTAAATGCCTACATTTACGGAAGTGGTGTGAACCGAATTCACTCCTTATCCATAAATTCACTAGCATCTTCTAGGTAGACTTCTAGGTTTACATAATAATGTTAACCGTTATTTTGCAACCAATTATCTTAATCGAGGTTAGCAGTGTATTGTAGTACATCAATAACTATATAGGGCAAGTCTATGGTTTCTTTCTCAGTGAGAAACATTCCACTAGGATTCAGGCTGAGCATCAGTCCCAAGACTATGCTATAGCCTATTTATAAGAATGGAATACTCTATTCTCTGCTAAAATCAGAGACTCCTCATCGTATTCTTTTGATAAACTAAATCGCGTTTCGAGTAGTTATCAGACAAAATGTCACCACTCAAAAACTCCCACTAGCTTGTGTCTCTCACTAGACCCCAAAGGTCATGATGAACAAGCTATGTTACCCCTTCAAATCTATTACCCTTTCCCGATTGAAAGGAAACTTAGTCATTGTTCCTTTGAGATAGTTTTCCTAGACTGGGAGATAGGAATCACCCTTAGCCAGTCGTGAGGTCTTTTCTCTAGGATATATGCACTAATTAATAGATATTGAAAGGTTGTTTATCTTAATACGGAAACCTTTTACCTATAATAGTTTAAGACGTGTTACATATACCTTTTCAGCATTTCTTAGTGGTTCTGACTTTATCAAACAAAAGTCCGAGTCTCGGATTCGTACTACAAATGTCATCTTCACTTTCTATGAGGCAACAATATATCGAGTTGAAAGTGAATCCATTTGTTTCAACGAATCTGTAAACAGAAAAATAAAATTTTCTGTGATATTCAAGGATAGAATCCGAAATTCATTTCCTTATATCACTCCCACTATTAAAGCTGAAATAACTGCCCGTTGTCTACTTTATTAATTGTTAATGCACAGCTTCCTTGTTCTTCCAAAGAACTAAGCTACCGAGTCGAGTTACTCGGTTAAGAAAGTCGCTAAGGATTCATTGGTTAGTGATCCGAAATCACTTTCCTTATCCTATACTTTCTTTAATTAATTTTTCGGTTTAGCCTCAAAACTTTAGTTAAGATGATTAACACTTATAGACATTCTTTCCCATTCTCAACTTTCCTTAAAAGGAAATAGTCTTGAACTAGCAGTTCAATTGAGTAGACACTAATCGTGAACTGTGGGATGTCTAATGAAAGCGTTACCCAGTGGGACTAATTTTCTAATAAATTAGAAAAACAACAGATAAAAGCTCCCACTAGTTTATCGGTGCCAATACCGTCTAACTAGCAACACTTTAATTTATGATTCTCTAATTTTTCTATTAGAAAATTTCTCGTGTAGACACTACACAATTAAAATTCAATAGAAGAATTTTATCGTCCCAACCATCTTTTAAACTAACTATGGTTGTCTCTCGTTCAACACGAGTGACAGTAGTGACATACTTATTTACGTCACTTAAGTCTTGAAGGCTCAAGAGAAATATCTCTTCCGAAAAATTAATCGCATGTAAGATCAATAAGTACAACGTTCTAGTTACTTGCCACTTTTTAACGAAGTCATTACTAGTCAATTTTACACTAGCAGTCTAGCACCCTAGAGAGATATATAAATAGTTGTAAATAAAATTGACAGAAAATAAATCCAAATCATACACTACTAATAAATTTTAGGAACATAAACTAAGTACTTATAGTCTATCCTACCGTTCCAAGGATTTAATCTAATGCCTCAGTGCCGCCTTAGGGTAGGTCAAATAGGTTTCGATTAATATTGAAGATCAGATTGAGAATCGAACATCTCATTTGTGATCGTCAATCACCTTTCCTTTTTCAGCCAAGGTATTACCAAAAATACCCTTTATGAGTGTGACCTACTGTCTCAGATTTTTAGGTAGACCCCGAGTATGCCGCCTTAGGGTCGGTCAGTGACCCGACGAGTACCCAAAATCCTATCCTTTCGGAGACCAAGCCTTGAATTTTGATAGCGGTGAAGGCCTTCCTTAGGGGGCCGAAATCAAAGCCGGCACGAGGCGTCACCATTCTCTCACGTTGCTTGTGTCAACAGTAGAGGCCGTGGGGTCGGCTGTCGCCTCTCCCGCTCCCACTCAATATTTTGAAAAAGTGGTGGGTTTACTGATCACGTTTTTGGACTTGATGTTACATTAAGGAACAATAAATCATAGGCCCGAATGTTGTCGGTTACGTGGGCTAGCCCACCCGACCTATTCGTTGGAACATATGTGGCCGTCGGACGGGTCAAGACTAGGGGAGCTCCGTTGAGCCGTAGTGGCTCTTCGGATGGCTCAGCCTTGCCAGACCCCCGTGCAAACGCCACACGTGGAGGGTAAAGTCGATCGAGCCGTAGCTACTGTTGACCACCCAACCGTGGTTAAACCACTTTCGAACCATGTTTGCCCGTGATTATCCAATCCTTAAACATCAAACTTTCACGTAGACACTACGGAACAAAAACGTAATCTCGTCTAGGTAATGTGGAATTCACCGAGAATCCAACACCTTAACCACGAGGTTTCGGGATTTTACTCCTTATGCTTTCGCAGAGTGGGATTCACCGAGAATCCATCACCCAACCTCGACGATTGAAAAAACCCGTGTTCCTCGGTTTTTACCTAATTAGTTTCTAATTAATATCAAACAATTAATTAAAACTAATCGTGTGTTTTATACATGCCTAACTAATTCCTCGAATTAATTTCTACATGTATGCATATGGAGTGGAATTCATGATATGATGCATGTCATGGCAATTTTCTGGTTCTACACATACAATCTAAACATGTATACTAGTGCGGAAAATAAACACCGAGATGGACCGTTGGCACCCCCGTATCTAATCTATTAGAAAATAAATAACCAAAACCCTAAGTAGGGTTTACTTCTTTCTAACATAATCTGCAGCTGTTGAAAATCTTCGACGATCGGCAAACCAAACGAACTCGGATCGCGACGAAACTTTCCAGATCTGTTCCTCACTCCTTGGACTTCAAGATGGACGGTTGGATCGGAGCTTTGACTTGTCAATTCTTCCTCAGTGAGCCGCCCAACTTGCTGCTGAAACAGACTCTTACAGCAGCGCATCATTTATTTCCCTAGACCGATTGGGGATCTAGATGAATCCCGATCGTCCTGAAAATTTTATCTTACGTCAAAAACTCCATGATATGGGATCTGACTGGTCAGATTTTAATTTGAACGGTCCAATTGTTCCCAGAAAATCGAAGAATTCACAGTTAGGGTTTCTGTGAATCCTGCGTTTTTCTGTTACAGCAGCCACTTCGCAGCAACGAACGGATACCCAAACGGACTCTGATCGACACCAAAATTTGTGGGATTGTTCATCAACTTCTAATATTAATTCTGACCAGAGGGATCTTCGTTTTAACGGCTCAAACAACGGAAAAAACGAAAACACTATACAGCTACTAAACAGATCTATTTACAGGAAATTAAACTTGCAATAATAAATAAATTACATAATTTCCTATACTCATATGAACGAATTTTCATCGTTTATATGAGTTTAAAATAGATCTAACGGGAAAAAGGTGCCAACCCCAATCCATCTCTTCAACCATAGCAATTTAAAATTATTAATGCATAATAATAAGTAAAATATCACCTACATTCAATTCCACTCCTTTAAATCGTTTAACTACGATTATGATTATATAAATCGTGGAACATGGCTCTGCTACCACATGAAGGATGCAGGTTCTTAGATCTAAATGAATTAGATCTACGCGCAGCGGATGGATCACGACTTATATACCACAATACATAATTAAAGGACTTAAACTACTACAAGGGGGTTAAGATCATGTTACCAATAACGGGAAGAGTCGCCTTGATCTTCCGATGTGTTCTCCAAACGGCGGTTGGTGGACACCCTTCTTGATACACGAACCTCCTTGATATGCAACACCAAGAAAAACTTCAAGTTTTTCTTCTTCTAGAACCCAAGACAAGAAAACTAATTTTTCTCTCTATATTGTGGCTAGGGTCGAAATTTTCAATGTAAATTTCCCTTGGAATAACTCTCCTTTTATAGGAGAGTAAATCCTTGGCCTCCAAGTATTAATTAATTAAATAATTAATTAATTAATCAAAATAAAAGGATATTTTTCTTAATGACTAATTGTGACAATCATTGACCAATAGGAAATCAAATAACAAGTCATCCAACCAATCATATAACAAGAATATCTTTTATTTTCCACATCATAAAAATAATAATTCTTGTGATAATTAATAGATTGAGGCGCCACATTAGGGTTAAAAGCCCACATAAAATGTCTTTTATGTGTATTATATTATTTAGCCCAACTAAATAATATCCATGCATATCAATTAATCAGCCCAGCCAATTAATTATCACTGAGGCCCAAGTAACAAGATTATTAGTCCGAATTACAGAAGCCACATCGGGGACCATGGACCTATAACCAGTAGCTCCAATAATTAATTATTCATCGAACAGAATAAGTACATTAATTATTAATTCCGGGATTACGCCACCATAAACCCGAAACTGAACTCTACCGATTATAGATGTATACTTATACTCAACCCATAGAGTGAATAAGCGTCCATTGATATAATCACTACATACGGATTAACCCTCCATAGACTGTCCATTCTGAGTGGGAAGTCTCCGTGAACCCGACTCAGAATATCTTATCCTTATTTACCATTAACCCCCTGATGATCAATTAGCACACATATCCGACTAGTAGCTAATTAGTCAAATGTGAACTCCCGGGATCGATCACTTTCTTAGGGCTAACAAACAAGGGGACTATCTCTCTACTTCCCGCAGGAAGGAATGGATTCCATGTCTGTGAAAATCAGAACTACTCACTCATCCGGAGATAGTGCCAATGAGAAGTGGCTTGGAACACATATTAAAGTGAACCGTAACTAACACATCAAACACTACCCCGGGACAAGCAGCAGCCTGTGATCACCTCAGGATTAAGGTTGATCCATATATGATCATCTAATGATTTAATAAGATTCTTCGATTACGGAATTATACCGAGAAATACAGATTAAATCGGTCCAGTCCTATATGAATGCCATCATATATAAATGCCCCACGTAGGTACCCTCTACCGACAGTCCGGATAAGACTATCACACCCTAAGGTGTTCTGGGCGCATTATTGGTGTTTTAATCAAGAGACCCTAAACTCTGATTAATTTCACCACGGACTAACAGTTTAAGTATATCACCACTAACTCAATCCTCACGTGCATGCCATGCACTGAGTTAAGCGGTTACATACTGATATACTTAGGGTTTGCAGCAGTGTATTACTTACAAGCACAAAACAAGTAATAAGGTGAGATAAATTCTGTCATCCGTTATAAAAAACAATTACACAAATTGTCTTTCGGGCACTACACCTAACAACCAGTCAGTCTAAAATCCAAGAAACATAAGAAGAAGAAGACCCTTCTGAGAAGCTTACAACAGAAGAATTGAGCAAAGTACAGGAAGGATTGAAGATTATGCTCAACCAAAAGGATGAGTACAATGGTCTTTTGTCATATATTTCCAGTTAGTTGGATTACAGGAAGAAAACTGATGTGTCAACTCACTCTAAGTTGGATGTTATCAAGAAATCCACTTCAAATCCAGGTTCATAGATTCTCAATCTCAAGGAAAAACTCGAAGTTACAACTATGGAAGATCAAGAAACTCATGCTCAAGATGAATGGCACCTCAATCAACGCATTTATGGTCTGGAAACTCAGCTCAAAGAATTTCTCACTTCCCAGAAAGATATGTCAGCAGATCATAAGGCAACACATCAGCTAATGAATGAGTTGTATGATGCCAAAAAGGGGGAAGTAGAGGAAGAAAAGCTGAAGTTATGTGAAGAAAAACTGAAGCTTGAAACTAAATTGACAGAACTAAAGAAATGCAAGTCAGCAGTAGATCCTTATGTCAGGGATATAGTAGAACTCACTGATGAACAACTCATTGCCAAGTACAGTCAGCCTGATGAAAGAAGAGCTACTATGACAATGGATGTATGGATGAAATTTGTGCAAGATTATAGCCATGTCAAAGCTAAGTACAAGCACAAGAACTATGAAGAATCTCTTGCCTATTTCTTATCTGATGCTCTACACAGTCAGAAGATGGCACAGCACAAGAAGATCAAGAGAATTGAAGAAAAAAATTCAAATCAAAGATAAGAGAGAACAGATGAAAACTGATGTTTCAGAATTGGAAGAATACTACAAAGGTGAAAGACATCTTCCTAAGTTACTTCTTTGGAGGAAGTGGAAACTTACAAGTCAAGTAGACTATCTCAGAACTTTCAACAAGAAAGATACAAAGATTGAAAATGGATATCGTCTTCATGATAAGGAACAGAAGTTTATCAAAGTTACACAAGCAAATGCTTAGATTTTATTTCAGTTTTTATCAACTGTGTAACTATTCCAGTTTTTGCAAAATTCTTAATGAAATCCAGTTTCCAGTTTTACTTTGTTTTACATTGTTATTATCTTTAAACTTTTATTTTAAGGAGGGTTTTGGCATCATCAAAAAAGGGGAAATTGTTGGGAATAAAATTTAGTTTTGATGATGATTCATCTAATTCAAGAATAAGTTTGTTTACACCCCATTGATAAAGTGCTGAAACTAGCTGTTATAGTGAAAGGCTAAAAGATGTCTAGAACTGAATGTATAAGTTTTACTAGAGTCTGATAATTGTGTAGGTTATATCAGACAAGCACTGTAATAGATAGAAGTGTCATAAAAATGAAAACTAGATATCATCTAGATAACTGGAACTTAACTTAAGACTGAAGATGTACACCTAGAACTGAAGTTCACTCAGAACTGAAGAAGGTAAGTTCATTGAGGGACACAGACTCGGTTGACTTATCTAGAACTGAAGGTTGAGGGAACAAACTCAGTATTTGAAGAACTGAGGGGCACAGACTCAGTTGTAGAAGATTGAAGAACTGAGGGTTCAAACTCAGTTATGAAGATTTTAAGCCGAACTGTAAAGTTAGAATTCAGGTAAGTCTGCGATGGCCTGAAATGACTTTATGGATCTTGAAGAAGACCTAAGTATCACAAGTACAATGATAACTTAGACGATCTCTAAAATGAATGGTGTAATCTGATTTAGTCACATAAAATCAGATAATAGAGTACTGAACTTTTGAAGAAGAGTAAAAATTCAGTTAATGCTCTAAGTCAGTAAACAAATTGAAAACTGACATACTCAGTATAAAACTGACCAGGACACTCAGTTTTATAGTCAGCCATCCAAGCAACTGAAAGTACATTCTAACATTGCAAATCAAGGATTCTCATTGGATGAAGAACTGACATGTCAGAACGGTCACTGACACCTGACATCTGATAATATAGACGTTGAAGCAATTCAAATTCAAGCAATATGAACATTGAACCTCACACTATAAATTGAGGACTTTGCACCAAGGATCAAACAACCGAATTAACAAGATCACAAGCATTTTTGTGTGAAAGTATTCTTCATTCGAATTTCTATCTACGCTCAACAAGATCATATCTAGATTTATTCAAGTGTTCAAGCTTCATCGATTATATCCAGATTTCGACACTTTGAATACCCACAAGAAATAATCAATTTATTGATTCTCAGTCCAACTTTGATTCTTAATCAAAGGTTTAGACTGTGAAGCAATCCGGTCAAGGAGTTGCTAAGGACAGTTGTTTGCAGTCGGGTAGACTGTGTTTGTGGTGGTAGCTGGTGAAGAGGCAATACAACCCAACCCTCTAAGGACCAGTGGCTCAAGCAGTTGAAGAGTAGCAATCCAACCTGTTCTTTAGTTGTTTAGATAGTGACACTAGGGATTATTCAGGGACTATCGTTTAGGACTTTTTGTAACTGCGTACCTCAAGAAGTTCTAGTGGAATTTTCCTCTTACATCACAGGGGAAGAGTGGAATGATAGGATTACACTACCGGGAACCACTATAATTCTTGCTCTACTTACTTTATGCATTTACATTCTGTTATTTACGTTACAGCATTTATTCAGCATGCTGAAACTGATTGTTACAAGCACACACAGTTCACAAACTGACATTCACTAGAATTCAGTTTTACACACCAAGCTTTTTCTTATAGTATCAACAAGATCCAGTTAAAGGCTATAACTTAAATCCACTACTGGTTGACTCTGTTTTGTATAAGTCAATTTGACTTAGACTCAACTTTGTCAGCTCAACTACACACAAGTTAAAACTGAACCTTAATTGTTAATTAATCTAGTTTTTGGTGACAAGTTTATTCCCCCCCTCCCCTCTAAACTTGTGTTAGCCTTTCTAAGGGACCAACATATATATATATATATATATATATATATATATATATATATATATATATATATATATATATATATATTTGGAAAAGTGAATTGCTTTTATAATCGAATTGTTTTCCACAACCGATGTTCATCATGGTTTTGCACGTATGAAATCGCTGCACTAGAGGGTTTGCAGGACATCCTGGCTCCTCTTTTCGTGCCTTTTCAGTCAATTAAAGAGTCTTTATTTTTAGATGGCTTCTATCGGCACCACGAATGTGCTTCCGGCACTACGATTACTCTCGGCACCCTATAAATTATTTTTGTAACGACATTGAACATTTTATTAATTATTTGCTCCACCACCACCAAAATAAATTTTAAATTACTCTATACACCACAAAATAAATTACAATTGAGTCCCTTAAAAATAATAATTTCACAAATTAACCTTTTATAATCTTGGTTCTAACATCTAATCCACAAATGTTAATTTTAATACATACTTTCATAATCCATTCAAACATAATTTTCAACAAAATAATCAAACAACATTAATCCAAATACTACCACATCCATCATCTTCATTAACATAACTTCATCATTCATCATTCCTCGAAGACAAACTTCATCATCTTCAAAAATTCATCTTCTTCGCACCCTACATCACAAAAAATGTCATAAACCACAACATGAACCCTTCTTCATCCTCTCATACACTTGAAGCATAGCAATGGAGATCAGTATGCAATATCACTTGAAGGCGTACCTTTTTCAACCAAAATTGAAGAACAAATGAGATCAAGAATGATAATTTCTCACACAAAATATCTTGTTTTTTTTATTTCAAAACCTGAAATAGTTTAATGGGTTACTATGTTACACCATGAGGAACATGTAAAAGCATGATTTTTGGAGAAAAAAAATCAGTCTTTCATGCATTTTCCGATGGGAGATAGGGTTTTTCCGGCGTCTTATTATGCATTCGAGCGTTCCCGTACGGGTGACAGAAACGCCATCTACGTTGACGTTATGTTGTGAGCCCAACGTCACATTAGGTGTCATTGTGGGATACGTAAAATGGAAGCTGAAGTGATGATCGTTAGTCCGAGGCCATGGGTTGGTTGTAGTTAATTTGATGTCCTGACGTCCCCATGCCTGACGTTTGCTTATACTTCTTAACGTCAGCATTGCTGAAGTTATAGACAATCACACTTATTTTACCACTTCTTCGTATTGGCATATACTTGACTTCTTTATTTTCATATTATTTGCATAGAACCCAAATTAGGACAAGGTTAAGAAGTCATGCGATGG
Source organism: Gentiana dahurica var. dahurica (assembly GCA_024500145.1). Classification (NCBI taxonomy): domain Eukaryota; kingdom Viridiplantae; phylum Streptophyta; class Magnoliopsida; order Gentianales; family Gentianaceae; genus Gentiana; species Gentiana dahurica. Next base: position 71,747,296 of record CM044900.1, read on the forward strand.
TGCGGGGGTAAATGATTACAATGAAGCGTATTCTGAGGTAAGTTCAGACTGTATGTTCTTTGGCTTTACTTTTTCCCATGTTTAACTTGATTGCTGGTAATGCAATTTTTTTTGGTAGCATTTGGCTGATGTAATGATTGAGGAAGATCAAGAGTTTCTTAGCAATCCTCATGATGACATACTTGATTTGAGCGATGATACATCTGATGAGTTATCAACCGATATGACATCACTTTTGAAACCGACCGTGTATGAGCAAATTATTGTAATACTTTTGTGTTTGAAAATTGAATTTCATTTAGTACTTCTCTTGCTAACAGGTATTTGATACACACGAAGATGCAACCAAACATCTTCAAGAGTTGGGAAGACCTAATCGGGTCATGATTGTGAAGTTGAGATTAGATTTGTCTAAGAAATAGACACCATATATAAAGTACCAATGTGAGAGGTGCGGTGAACAAAGGGACTGTGAAATTTAGGTAAATGTGATATCTTTCATTCATCTGTAGAGTCATGTATATATAGTTACATATAGGAAATAAAATTCTCAATCTACCCTTATGTTAAATACATACCTATTTCTACAATAATATCACCATATATTCCCGTAATTTAATTCCAATTCCGTAATACCCCCTCAAGGTGGAGTAGTGAGGCCCCGAACTCCCATCTTGCCCCGAAGAAAGTCAAACTTTTGTTTTCCTAACGATTTGGTAAGAAGATCCGCCAGCTGAAACTTTATAGGAGTGCAGGAAGGAACAAGAAGGCTGACAGAAATGGCGTCACGAACAAAATGGCAATCCACCTCGATATGCTTCATGCGCTCATGAAACAAGGGTTTCTGGGCAATATAAAAAGAAGACTGACTATCGCAATGCAATGCCATGAGAAAGCCGAATCCTGAGGTCACCAAACAATTGTCGCAGCCACTTCAACTCACAAGTGATGGCCACCATAGGACGATATTCGGCCTCCGCCAAGGAGCGAGAGACCATAAGCTGCTTCTTCATTTTCTAGGATATAAGGGAGCAGCCGAGCAACACAAACCATCCGCTGAAGGATCTCCGAGTAAGTGGACAACTCACCCAAACAAAATCACACCATCATTCTAAAGTAAAGTCACTATCGGCTCATAACAAAATACCTTGCCCCGGGTGCTGTTTAATATAACCAAGCACAAGTGACTTGAGGATGTTTGGATCATTTAGTGAAATTGAGATATATGGTCAACAATCAAATGTAATTGGACCTGTACAACGACTGGATTCAACAGAACTTAAAAGTGAATCTTCAAAGTCTAAGTGTCTTGTATCTCTAAGAACTGCTAGAATTGAAATATTTAACCCTTCTCTAGTTGTCAGGAACCAAAAGAAAGACTACCGGATTTGTCCTGATCAAGACCTTAGTAAAAGTGACATGTTAAGAGGAATTCCTTCTTTACCCTTATCATTATTTATTAAAAAGAGAGGTTACATGCATCTTCATTCTCTAATTCTCACCAGATTTTTTCCACGGTAGAAAGGGAGTATTCTTCCCCCTTGTGAGGCCATGTGCCGAAAGTGATACTTGAAGGTCTTGCTTTGAATTGGACTTGGTCTACTAATCATCCATCCAGTTCGCCCTCTCGGTCATGGCCATGAGATGCTTCTTAGGCCAGCTTGATAAAAGGAAAGATTACTACCTAAGAAAGAAGCTGACGGGCTACGAGTCGTCATATTCGACCTTGGAAAAGACGTGCCTCGCCTTGGTGTGGGCTAGGCAGAGGCTCTGAAATTACCCTCAAGGCCTATTCCCTTCTCCTGTTTGATCCAAATATCTCTTTGAAAAGCCGGCACTCGAAGAAAAAGCAGTAGTTCAGTTTGCGTAAAGCCACCTCCCAAATGGCCAACACGTGTGATGTGATTCTGTCTCCATAAAATATATAAATAATAAACCAATATTAAGGCACTTATTGTAACATGATATCATATATTTCATTATGAAATATTAGTCAAATATATGATAAAATTTGTTGATATTTTGGGCGCCACTTTTTGAGGATAAATTCAAGCTTGGAAAATTCAAGAGTTCAAAGAAGATACAATGCACTTGGATGAAGATGATACATGGAGCATGGACATCAGCATTTTGGACGCATATATATATATATATATATATATATATATATATATATATATATATATATATATATATATATATATATATATATATATATATATATATATATATATATATATATATATATATATATATATATATATATATATATATATATATATATATATATATATATATATATATATATATATATATATATATATATATATATATATATATATATATATGTATATGTATATATATATATATATATATATATATATATATATATATATATATATATATATATATATATATATATATGTATATTATGATGCAATATTACTTAAAAAATGTGACATATATTTGGTTGAAAATGCTGGAGTTATTGGCGCCACATATACAAGCATTTGGGAGTTCAAGAAGTCAATTTTGGATAATCAAAATACATTGGATCAAGATGCAAACATTTATTCAAGATACATTGAATCAAGATTCAATGAATTTAGATTTTGGGGTGCCACTTTTATTTGATGATTTTTAAGAAAACTTTTCATCTTATTTTTCATGAATTCTAGCCCTTATTTTGGCCTGTAAATAGACAAGTACTTGTAACTTGTAAAACAGATTGTTATGATATAAAATTTATATTTTCTCACTTGGAAAAGTGTGTGTTGAAATTCTCTGGAAAGAGGTTTCTAAATCCGGATTATCAAGGGCCTAAGCAACCCTTGTGGGTATCCATATACCAAGGTGCTTAGAAACGGGTTTTCTAAGTGTCAAGGTGTTTCCAAGGTGCTTTCACACAAGTTGTGACTGTGTCAAGGAGCTTACTACTCCAAGGTTCTTCCACGCAGGTTGTGGTTGTGTCAAGGACTTATCCCAAATACCTTCAAATCCACGATCCAAAATATAAAGCAAGTCGACCTATCCCGGTTTGCATCAACGTGGCTGTTGCATGAAATGAGACAAAATGTGGATAGAATATGCGAGGTCATGGCAAGTCACTCCAAGATAAATAAGACGACCAATAAGACGGAGGTATTTCCTAGTATCATGCAAGAACGCCGAATCATCTAAATCAAGGTGATGATTCTGCTCCATGGGAAAAGAGACAGGCTTGGCAGCCAACAATCCACAATCAGAGATAATATCCAAAGCATATTTACGCTGGGACAAAAAATACTGCTCTTATATCGAGCTACCTCGAGGCCAAGAAAATACTTGACTGCCTCCAGATCCTTCATTTTAAAACACTGCCCTAACAACTGTTAGGAAATCACTAGTTTAACGCAGCGGAATTTAAATCTTGATTTCCTGTACTTAGATCGTTCTTCGTTTAATGCAATAAACACGTTAAGTAGTTTGACGGTTATACCTTGATGATCTAATAGATCGTCGCTTTGACCGCCAACGGAGAGTAGTTCAATGCGCAAGCCGTCCACGCGTCCGGCCTCTATCGCTAATCCACACGAACCCCTTGCCGGAATCCTCCTTGGATTGCTATCGAAAAACTCCGGCTGCTAGACCGGACCTTTTCTTCCCTCACAAACTCACTATGGAAGGCTCTCTATTTTACACAAGAATTATGAACTCTTGCAATTGTGATGTACAAAAGAGCTTGACACCCACCTCCTATATATAGTGGAAGGTGGCGCCCCAATGGTGTGGAGGAGAAGAAAACCTTTTTCCAATAAAATAAGGAAAATCAACTAGATTGATTTATCTCTTTAATTATAATTTATTTTGTCAATATCATATATTGATTATAATTATCTTATTACCATAAATCTATTTTTCAAAATCAATTAATATCTTATATTAATATTATGGCAATCTTATTAATTAAAGTGCACAATCCAAGTGTATCTTATACACTCAAAAGTGGCGCCCCATATGCCAATTAATTGGCTTCGGAATGTTCTTTAATTAATATAATTTGTATATAATTAATATCTTGTATTTTATTTATTCATAATAAATAAATACCACCATATTAATTTACCACTATAACCTTTATAGTCTATAGATAAACTTTCCTTATTTGGTTATCAACTATAACCGCATTTTAATCCGACTCGATGTTCATATGTGTGTGACCCGATAGGCTTCCGAATATGTTGGCCGTAGACACAAAGAGCAATTTACTAAAATGCCCTTCATACCTAACGATCACGGGATAGCGTCTAGCAACACACCGTGACCCTCAATCATCGGAAGAGTCAAAAGCAATGACTACTACCTTTCATGTGAAGCAGTTACCGTGTAACTTACAATCCTATCGCTGTAACAATATCCATACGATCGTATCTCGAGTGTCAATACATTGATGATCGTATCTTATAATCTGGATATCATGTTCTCTCGGAATAACACATTTACTCCCACTTTGCAAAGATTCTCGAGAGCTAGACATTCCTTATAAGAAGGCCATTTCGGATATTCAATCCCAATCATAGGATACGCGATTCCCGGACGACCAATCATGTATACTCCGCATGCTTCAATATCATACCCAATCACTACCGCATGATCGCCCCGTGGTTAGGAGAAATCTCAATAGTCTCAAAGCATGACAATCCACACCGTGATGCCATGAAGACTCCGGTCAAAAGGATAATTACACAACCGCCACATAGTGTGACACTTAATGTAAGTGGGTCAGTCTAACGTACACATTCTCTAATACACGTCCACGTACAGTCCAAGTGTCTCTACACTTCGATAGACGAGATCTATCCCTACCTACTAAAAGATAGAAGACATCCAATACGTGCTAGTCCGATTATACTATCAATGTCCCATTTGATAATATATAAGACTAGAGACATTTAAGTACCAACCTTGTTATAGTGATTAGAGATCTCATCAACCATAATCACTATCATGGTTTCTCTATCACTGATTGATACTAGGGACGTTACTATATATATACAACAAATAATATGAAGATAAACAATATATAATAACATAAGTGCTTTTATTAATCATAATAAAGTTATTACATGAACTAAATAGACTGTAAATGACCCGACCCGGTCGGATCCGGTCCAACCCGATTGGGTTTAGGACACCTTTCCAACAATCTCCCACTTAGCCTAAAGCCAATCACCCATATGCCTAAGCCCGTGCAAGTGAACATGTTTCTCATGCTTAGCTTGAGACAATGCCTTGGTTAACGGATCAGCTATGTTATCATCCGTGTGAACTTTCTCTATCTTTACATCTCCTCTATCTACTATCTCTCTAATCAAGTGATAGCGCCGTAGCACATGTTTGGACTTCTGATGAGACCTTGGTTCCTTTGACCGAGATATCGCTCCATTATTATCACAGTACATAGGCACTGGACCTTCAATGGAGGAACCACACCAAGTTTAGGAATGAACTTCTTCATCCAAACTGCTTCCTTTGCCGCCTCCGAGGCTGCTATGTATTCAGCTTCCGTTGTAGAGTCTGCAGTAGGCTCCTTCTTGGAACTCTTCCAGCTCACTGCTCCGCCGTTAAGCATGAAAACAAATCCAGATTGTGTCTTAAAGTCATCCTTGTCAGTTTGGAAACTGGCATCCGTGTAACCTCGTAATACTAAATCATCGTTCCCGAAAACCAGGAACATATCCCTAGTACGCCTCAAGTACTTGAGGATATTCTTGACAGCAATCCAAAGGACCATCACCTGGATTGGACTGGTACCTACTAGTCATACTAAGAGGGTACGAGACATCCGGTCTTGTGCATAACATGGCATACATGATAGACCCGATTGCCGAAGCATAAGGGACCTTACTCATTTGTGCCCTTTCCTCCTCTGTCTTAGGACTCATTCCCTTCGACAGGTAGACCCTATGTGACATGGGTAGCAATCCTTTCTTGGACTGCTCCATGCTGAATCTCTTCAGCATCTTGTCTATATAGGTGGATTGCGACAGACCAAGAAACCTTTTAGATCTATCTCTATAGATCTTTATTCCTAGAATATAGGCTGCATCACCCAAGTCCTTCATTGAGAAGTTCTTGGATAACCAAGCTTTGATTGATTGTAACATAGGCACATCATTCCCTATGAGCAATATGTCGCCTACATAAAGCACTAAGAACACAATGGCACTCCCACTAACCTTCTTGTAAACACAAGGCTCATCTTCGTTCTTGATGAAATCAAACTGTTTGATTATCTCATCAAAGCAAAGATTCCAACTCCGAGAAGCTTGCTTTAATCCATAAATGGATCTTTGCAGCTTACATACCATCCTGGCGTCATTGGTTGTGAAACCCTCAGGCTGTGTCATATACACTTCCTCGACAGGTTCCCGTTAAGGAAAGCTGTTTTCACATCCATCTGCCAGATTTCGTAATCATGATATGCTGCAATAGCGAGCAAAATTCTAATGGATTTTAACATGGCAACAAGCGAAAAGGTTTCATCATAGTCAACTCCTTGTCTTTGCTTATAACCCTTTGCCACTAACCTAGCCTTGTAGGTAGTCACGTTACCGTCCATGTCGGTCTTTCTCTTAAAGACCCATTTGCACCCTATGGGAACTATTCCCTCAGGTGGATCAACTAAGTTCCAAACTTGGTTGTCTTTCATGGATTCCATTTCAGAATTCATGGCTTCCAGCCATTTCTCTTTGTCATGCCTTAATAGCACTTCCTCATAAGTTCTAGGGTCCTCATCTTCCATGAGATACACGCCCGTGTACCTTTCAGGTTCACGGAGTTCCCTGGTGGATCTTCGAGGTGCTAGTGTGTCTACGGTAGAGGGTGGCCCCACATCTGCATGCGGTGCCTCCTTTACTTCTATCAACGGACTGTTATCCGTAAGTGGTTCTCGAATTTCTTCAAGATCAATTTTACTCCCACTGACACTATCCAGAATAAACTCTTTCTCTAGAAAGTGGCCAGTCCTGGCAACAAACACCTTTTGTTCCTCAGGATGGTAAAATTGGTATCCTCTAGTTTCTCTAGGATATCCCACAAACAGACATTTGTCGGATCTGGCCTCTAATTTGTCAGGCATCATCTGCTTCACATAATTTGGACAACCCCAAGGTTTAAGATATGCCAGATTTGGTTTCTTCTTGGCCCATACCTCGTATGGTGTAGAATCAACCGTCTTTGATGGAACTCGGTTCAGTGTATAGGATGCGGTTTCTAGAGCATACCCCCAAAACGATTTTGGAAGAACTGCATAGCTCATCATGGATCGCACCATGTCTAACAAGGTGCGGTTCCTCCTCTCAGAGACGCCATTCATCTGTGGCGTCCCAGGAGGGGTCCATTCAGGTAGAATCCCATTCTCCTTCAAATAATCTTGAAACTCTCCATCTAGGTATTCTCCGCCTCGATCGGATCGAAGTGTTTTGATTTCTTTACCTAGTTGTTTTTCCACTTCACTTCTGAACTCCTTGAACTTTTCAAAGGCTTCAGATTTATACTCCATTAAGTATATATAACCATATCGAGAATGGTCATGAGTGAAAGTGATAAAATAAGAGTATCCTCCTTTGGCCTGGATTGACATTGGGCCACATACATCAGTATGTATGAGCTCAAGCAATTCATTGGATCTTATCCCTTTGCCACTAAAAGGCGACTTTGTCATCTTGCCAAGTAAACAAGCCTCGCATGTATCAAACGATTCATAATCGAATTGATCCAGCATTCCATCTTTATGGAGTTTGGAAATGCGATTCTTATTTATATGGCCAAGTCTACAATGCCATAAGTAGGATTCATTCAAGTCATTTGTTTTGGCTTTCTTGTTATTTATATTAAGTACGCCAACATTCATATCTAATATGTAGAGACCATTGCTAAGAATACCAGTACCATAAAAGATTCCATCACGTGAAAAAGAACAACATTTATTCTCAAACGTAAAAGAAAATCCATCAACATCTAATGCAGAAATAGAAATAATGCTCTTCGTAAGAGCGGGAGCAAAATAACAGTTATTAAGTTCTAGTACTAGCCCACTGGGCAATGAAAGAAAATAAACTCCTACGGCCAGCGCAACAACACTTGCTCCATTTCCAACGCCAGTAGGTCCACCTCTCCTTTCCTCGGATCTCTAGTTCTTCTTAGTGCCTGCATATTCGTACAAATATGAGAACCACAACCAGTATCTAATACCCAGTGGTTAGACTTAGAAGAAGTAATGTTGATCTCAATCATAAATATACCTGAAGTCGAAGCATCAGAATGCTTCTTCTTGGTACTCAAGAAGCCTTTGCAGTTTCTCCTCCAATGTCCGGTCTCACCGCAATGGAAGCAAGCATCCTTGGATTTGTCTTTTGCTATCTTAGGCGTTGGCTTAGGTGCAGCCTTCGCCTTCTTGGACTTCTTCTGGCCTTTTGCCTTGCCCTTGCTTGAAGTGACCAGCAACACTTGCTTTCCCTTCCCTACAGTGCCTTCAGCAGTTTTCAACATGTTCAATAACTCCGCTAGGGAGCAATCTATCTTGTTCATGTGATAGTTCATCACAAACTGCGAGAATGAATCAGGTAGAGATGGCAGAATCAAGTCAATACTCAACTCTCGTTCCAACTTGTGGCCCAGCTTCCCAAGCCTCTCTATGTACCCGATCATTTTAAGCACGTGTGACCCCACAGCAGTCCCAGATGCCATCTTACAACTAAACAGGGCCTTCGAGACCTCGTACCTCTCATTTCGAGACTGAGAAGCATAAAGTTCCTTCAGGTGGACCATGATAGAGTAGGCGTCCATAGACTCATGCTGTTTCTGCAGTTCCGGTGTCATAGAAGCAAGCATGATGCATGTAGCATCAGTACTGTCAGAACAGTGCTTGTTGTACTTCTCGACAACATCTGCAGCCGAACCCTCAGCTGGCTTTTCCGGTAGGGCCTCGTCCAAGACATAGCCAATCTTCTCGTGCCTCAAAACGATTTTGAGGTTTCTTTCCCAATCGAGAAAATTAGTTTCGTCAAGCTTGTTTTCAATGATAAAACGAAGGTTCAATTTGTTTGACATTTTCTACAACAATAAATAAAGATAGAATAAGTAAAAGCTCATGTATAAAAACCCTAAATTTGCACTTAAAAATTTTATAAGGTTTTACTCCCACTAGCCAACTATTCCCAATTGGCTTTCAAGAATTTAAACAATTCTTTAGTGGATGGAATCCTATCTAGTTGACTCGATCCCCGATGTGGGCCGATCGACCGGGTCAATTTCGAAGGTGGGTACTAATTACCGATCGAATCTTATTCGATTCCCATTGGTTGACTAGTCAACTCTTTGACAATTCACATCTCTATGTGACAGCCACCCCTTGTCTCTAAAATCAAACGGTCCTGACGTGGGCCAATCACCGCAAGATTCTTAGTCGAGTCGTAACCCAAATATTCATGAGATCTCATAGCGATCATATCTCAATAATGACGATATACCCGTGGTAGGTCAACTCCCGACGTGGGCCGATCAGTTGGATCCAAACAAAGGCTCTTCACCGTCATTATAATATTGGGAGACAATTTTGGATCGATTTTTGGCGTGGGAATAATTTTAAATTAATTCATTTAATTAATTTGATTTAATTATGGTCTCATCTACTATGTGCATATTACTACGATATCATATAAAGTAAAACATACACAACATTCCGCGTATAAAATAACCGGTATGATCATGGACTTTTCCTAGGTGCGGTTTCGAATACAAACTGACGAAACCGCGGGTCACAAACTAAGGGTATCTGCAACCGCCAATAGGATCTTTATTGCTGTACGCCAATGGGTTCTTTATCTCTCCTTGGTCTTCAACTTCTTGCTCCATTCTTGTTACATAATAAATAATTACACCCGCCGCACACGGGGGGGAGCTAACGGGAATGGGATAATTGCAAAAAGTAAACTAGGTCACGTTCTTCATAACGGCCTAGGACAATTTTTCAAAAACCAACATAAAGAAAACTTTCCCATCTATCCTATTGGTCGAGTCCATGATCAATCGGGGTCCATATAATCACATTATATATACACTTCTAATCCATACAATTTTATCTTATGAAAAAGACTGAATTCTTATTTTAACTACTACTACTCATGCGTCTTTATTTTATCACGTCAAATAATTAAATAACTTTTAATTAATTATATGACTTAATCGAAAATTAAAATTAACATTTAATTTTATATCGATTTCAATTTTAATTAAATTTGAACTATTCGAAATATAGAATTAAAATTATAAAGTCTCCTATTTGTTTTCTTTCCAAAACTAAATTTTGCTTAGGCCTGGCCACTTTCCAAAATCAAAATTTTGGAAGTGGCCTAGGCCTAGGCCTTTTACAAATCAAATATTTGAAAAGGGCCTAGGCCTATTCCAAATCAAATATTTGGAAAGGTCAAATTATTTTAGTCTAGGCCTGGCCACTTTCCAAAATCAAAATTTTGGAAGTGGCCTAGGCCTAGGCCTTTTACAAATCAAATATTTGAAAAGGGCCTAGGCCTATTCCAAATCAAATATTTGGAAAGGCCCAATAATTTTGGTTTAGGCTTGGCCACTTTCCAAAACCAAAATTTTGGAAGTGGCCTAGGCCTAGGCCTTTCACAAATCAAATATTTGAAAAGGGCCTAGGCCTATTCCAAATCAAAATTTGGAAAGGCCAACATGTCATATGGTTCCCCAATGGTCCAAACTATTTGAACCATTGGTTGGCCATATGACACAACTAAACAAACGAGATATCTATGCACAATAAAATATCATAAAACGAAAAGGGTTGATCTCCCCCATTGGAAGAGAAGAGCCGACGGACGGCAACCCTAGGGTTACCGCCACCGCCACCACCGCCGCAGAGGGAGGGGCACGCCGCCAGTCGGCCGACCCCCATGAACCCTAATTTTTTTTTGTTTCAACGTTTCGTGATTTAAATCTTGCATCTATCGATTAAATACTACGCAATTAAATTATGCTTATTGCTTAAGCTCGAAGTCTGGCTCCGATACCACTGTTAGGAAATCACTAGTTTAACGCAGCGGAATTTAAATCTTGATTTCCTTTACTTAGATCGTTCTTCGTTTAATGCAATAAACACGTTAAGTAGTTTGACGGTTATACCTTGATGATCGAATAGATCGTCGCTTTGACAGCCAACGGAGAGTAGTTCAATGCGCAAGCCGTCCACGCGTCCGGCCTCTATCGCTAATCCACACGAACCCCTTGCCGGAATCCTCCTTGGATTGCTATCGGAAAAACTCCGGCTGCTAGACCGGACCTTTTCTTCCCTCACAAACTCACTATGGAAGGCTCTCTATTTTACACAAGAATTATGAACTCTTGCAATTGTGATGTACAAAAGAGCTTGAAACCCACCTCCTATATATAGTGGTTGGGGCGCCCCATATGGTGTGGAGGAGAAGAAAACTTTTTTCCAATAAAATAAGGAAAATCAACTAGATTGATTTATCTCTTTAATTATAATTTATTTTGTCAATATCATATATTGATTATAATTATCTTATAACCATAAATCTATTTTCCAAAATCAATTAATATCCTATATTAATATTATGGCAATCTTTATTAATTAAAGTGCACAATCCAAGTGTATCTTATACACTCAAAAGTGGCGCCCGTATGCCAATTAATTGGCTTCCGGAATGTTCTTTAATTAATATAATTTGTATATAATTAATATCTTGTATTTAATTTATTCATAATAAATAAATACCACCATATTAATTTACCACTATAACCTTTATAGTCTAGAGATAAACTTCCCTTATTTGGTTATCAACTATAACCGCATTTTAATCCGACTCGATGTTCATATGTGTGTGACCCGATAGGCTTCCGAATATGTTGGCCGTAGACACAAAGAGCAATTTACTAAAATTCCCTTCAGACCTAACGATCACGGGATAGCGTCTAGCAACACACCGTGACCCCCAATCATCGGAAGAGTCAAAAGCAATGACTACTACCTTTCATGTGAAGCAGTTACCGTGTAAGTTACAATCCTACCGCTGTAATAATATCCATACGATCGGATCTCGAGTGTCAATACATTGACGATCGTATCTTATAATCTGGATATCATGCTCTCTCGGAATAACACATTTACTCCCACTTTGCAAAGATTCTCGAGAGCTAGACATTCCTAATAAGAAGGCCATTTCGGATATTCGATCCTAATCATAGGATACGCAATTCCCGGATGACCAATCATGTATACTCCGCATGCTTCAATATCACACCCAATCACTACAGCATGATCGCCCCGTGGTTAGGAGAAATCTCAACAGTGTCAAAGCATGACAATCCACACCGTGATGCCATGAAGACTCCGGTCAAAAGGATAATTACACAACCGCCACATAGTGTGACACTTAATGTAAGTGGGTCAGTCTAACGTACGCATTCTCTAATACACGTCCACGTACAGTCCAAGTGTCTCTACACTTCGATAGAGAAGATCTATCCCTACCTTCTAAAAGATAGAAGACATCCAATACGTGCTAGTCTGATTATACTATCAATGTCCCATTTGACAATATACAAGACCAGAGACATTTAAGTACCAACCTTGTTATAGTGATTAGAGATCTCATCAACCATAATCACTATCATGGTTTCTCTATCACAGATTGATACTAGGGACGTTACTATATATATATATGCAACAAACAATATGAAGATAAACAATATATAATAACATAAGTGCTTTTATTAATCATAATAAAGTTATTACATGAACTAAATAGACTGTAAATGACCCGACCCGGTCGGATCTGGTCCAACCCGATTGGGTTTAGGACACCTTTCCAACAACAACAACTTGAAAACAGTCAAAGACACAGAATTATTCCCTGCAACTATCATGTCATCCACATAAACAAGAACAACTGATACGAATATCCCCGTTCTGCAAGGTAAAAAGTGAATAATCCGAATAAGAACGCTTAAATCCATATAAACAACAACAACTTGAAAACAGTCAAAGACACAGAATTATTCCCTGCAACTATCATGTCATCCACATAAACAAGAACACTGATACGAATATCCCCGTTCTGCAAGGTAAAAAGTGAATAATCCAAATAAGAACGCTTAAATCCATAGTTTGTCAAAGCGGACTCCAGCCTGGCAAACCAACACCGGGAGTTTGCCTCAACCCATATAAATACTTCTTCATTCTTCAAACCAAATGCAAATGGGACTTATCAAACCCCAGAGGGATGCACATATAAATTTACTCATCTAAGTGGCCATGTAAGAAGGCATTTTGAACACCTGTTGGTCCCAGAAAAGGGTAAAAGAATAGTCAGAGAGGGGAGGGGGAGGGTGAATGACTATACTGGAGTTTCAAAAACTTCTCTCAATATAAAAGCTTTTGGGCAGTGGATAAGTCCCTTCTTTTAATGCTATATCAAAGTAGGATATGCACACACAAAATATGACTTATTTAGTAAGTAAGTGCAGTAAAGTAAAGTGCTGAAAGTAAATTGACACGAAGGCTTATCGTGGTTCAGGGTGGTGTAATCCTTTAATCCACTCTTCTCCTGTGATGATTGGAGGAATTCACTTTTGTTTTTACTGATACAATAGCTAGATTGTCCTTGGCTACACAAGCTTCACAATCTCCAAGACTATCACTCCCTGGCTTCAAAAGCTTCAGTGACTCAATCTTCAACACTTCTCCTTGAGAACAAATCCTTTAGTAGCTATCACAAACACAACTCCGTTTCAGATGGCTCTGATTCAGTTGCTTGATTGGTGTGAATTGGATTCACAGATTCTATTGATCAATCTCAGTGCTTGATGTGGAATTTTAGCTCTGATTGCTGAGTTGATATCTAGATATGTCTTTTAAGTTCAGATAGATGGATTTTCAAATCGACAGAGTTTCTGCTTGTTCTTATGTAAATCAATCATTGTTTTTCCTGTCTGTCAATGCGTTCTATTTATAGCTTTGATAATCATTGATTTGAATTTCCGTCCATTGATTATTTAATGTGGAGAATCATCCTTGATTTAATTCTTGATTCTCCCTTAATTACATTCTCCTTGATTTCAGTGCTCCGGATTTTTTTCAAACGTTCATCACAAAATCCGTTCTTGATTGTTTCTTGATTGATTGCGCATTTAATGATTGATCCTCTGAATATTCCTTACTTTTCACGTTCTGAATAAGTATAGATGATATACCTTACTCAGCTGTTCCTTTACTTGGCTGTTGTGTGATCAGCATAGTAGATCTGCTCATTTAACTGATGTGCTCTTCCTTTACTGAATTTCTTCAATCAGCCGATACAATGTTTACTTCGCCGGTTCACTGCCTTCTTTCATTCTTCGAGTTTACAAGAGTCCTTGTACTTCACTGATCATTGATTTGAGTGAGATCAGTGTACACCATATTTAAATAATGAATTTTATCGCTTGAAATATAATTTAGACTTATCCAAGGTCATCACAGACTTCCTTGGTTATAAGTCAGTCCCTGTGTCTTCATTCTTCTCTGTTGGTACTTGGCTGCTTCTACTCTGCCGAAATTTTGTTTTACTTAGCCATCCTACCAACTAGTACAATACTTGTCTGACTTAACTTATACAACATATAAGACTCTAAGTAAAGACTTATACAAAGAATACTAACTTATTTCAGGCTTGCTATAACAGCTTGTACGGCCATCATCAAAACATAATAAAATGTTCCTAACAACATCCATATGAAGGACCTCCCACTGTTTAATGGAGGCAACAACAAGAAAAGTACATACCATGACCATTTTCTCCATGAGGGCAAAAGTTTCATTATAATCAATGACTTCGACCTTATGATTACCAAATGCCATAAGTCTGGCCTTTAGACGTTGCAACTTGCCATTCTCATCATATTTCTGAGTGTACACCTATTTGCTCCCAATAGCCTTTTTCCTAGGAGGAAGAGGTTGTGTTGGGAATAATTTTTTTTTTGATGATGATTCATCTTATCCAAGAATATGCTTGTTTACACCCCATTGATGAAGTGCTAAAGCTAGCTGTTATAGTGAAAGGCTAAAAGATGTCTAGAACTGAATGTATAAGTTTTAATAGAGTCTGATAATTGTATAGATTATATCATACAAGCACTGTAATAGATAGAAGTGTCGTAAAAATGGAAATCATTTAAATAACTGGAACTTAACTTAAGACTGAAGATGTACACCAAGAACTGAAGCTCACTCAGAACTGAAGAAGGTAAGTTCGCTGAGGGTCACAGACTCGGTTGACTTATCTAAAACAGAAGGCTGAGGGAACAGACTCAGTACTTGAAGAACTGTGGGACACAAACTCAGTTGTAGAAAATTGAAGAAATGAGGGTTCAAACTCAGTTATGAAGATTTCTAGCCGAGACTGTAAAGTTAGAATTCAGGTAAGTCTGTGATGGCCTGAACTGACTTTATGGATCTTGATGAAGACCTAAGTATCATAAGGACAATGATATCTTAGACGATCTCTAAAATGAATGGTGTAATCTGATTCAGTCACATAAAATCAGATAAATAGAGTACTAAAATTTTGAAGAAGAGTAAAAACTCAGTTAATGCTCTAAGTCAATTAACAAACTGAAAATTGACTTACTCAGTATAAAACTGACCAGGACACTCAATTTTATAGTCAGCCATCCAAGCAACTGAAAGTACATTCGAACGTTGTAAATCAAGGATTTTTAATAGATAAAGAATTGACATGTCAGAACGGTCAATGACACGTTACATCTGAAAATGTAGACGTTGAAGCATTTAAAATTCAAGTTATATGAACGTTGGACCTCACACTATAAATAGAGGACTTGGCATCAAGGATCAAACATAGAATTAACAAGATTACAAGAATTTTTGTGCACAAGTCTAGTTCATTCAAATTGCTATCAATATCTGCGCTCAACAAGATCATATCTAGAATTTCTTCAAGTGTTCAAGCTACATCGATTATATCCAGATTTCGACACTTTGAAGAACCACAAGCAAGAATCAATTTATTGATTCTCAGCCCAACTTTGATTCTTAATCAAAGGTTTAGACTATGAAGATATCCGGTCAAGGAGCTGCCAAGGAGAGTTGTGACAGTTGCAGTCGGGTAGACTGTGTTTGTGGTGGTAGCTGGTGAAGAGGCGATACAACCCTCTAAGGACCAGTGGCTCAAGCAGTTGAAGAGTAGCAATCCAACCTGTTCTTTAGTTGTTTAGATAGTGACACTAGGGATTAGTCAAGGACTATCATTTTGGACTTTTTGTATCTGCGTACCTCAAGAAGTTCTAGTGGAATTTTCCTCCTACATCACAGGGAAATAGTGGACTAATAGGATTACACCACTTGGAACCACTATAATTCTTGCTCTACTTACTTTACGCATTTACATTCAATTATTTACTTTACATCATTTATATTTGTTTATTCAACATACTGAAACTGATTGTTACAAGCTTACATAGTTCACAAACTGACATTCACCAGATTTCAATTTTACATACTTAGCCTTTTCTTATAGTATCAACAAGATTTAGATAAAGGCTACAACTTAAATCCGCTACCGGTTGGCTCGGTTTTGCATAAGTCAGTATGACTTAGACTCAGCTTTGTCAGCTCAACTCCACTCAAGTTAAAATTGAACCTTAATTGTTAATTAATCTAGTTTTTGGTGACAAGTTTATTTACCCCCCTAAACTTGTCTTAGCCTTTCCAAGGGACCAACACGTTGTAACTCCCAAGTGCCCTGATCCTCCAAAGCATGAATCTCCTCGGCCATGGCCTGCCGCCAACCCGCATGTCTCACAACTTCTGCAAAATTACGAGGATGAGTTCCTGTAGAAATCGCTGCTATATACTGGTGATGCTTGTTAGAAAATCGATGAAAATCAACAAAATGTGAAAGATGATACCGAGTACCTGAGGAAGATGATGGGAGCGGTGACGACGTGGAATACTGATCATTGCCCACACTCGAAGGGGCTTGTCTCTAGCTAGGTTCTTACCGAACCGCCTATTTTTTCCTATTTCCCACATTTGCAATGGTCCCTCCATATTACAGAATTGGAATTAAATTATGGGAATATATAGTGATTATTATTGCAGAAATAGGGATGTATTTAACATAAGGGTGATTGAGAATTTTATATTTGGCTTGGGCCCTTATATGTAACTATATATACATGATTCTACCGATTAATGAAAGATATCTCATTTACCTAAATTTGACATGGTATCAGAGCCATAGGTCATGTGTCGAACCTCGGTGCGAACATTATTTTCCCCATTTCTATTGTGTAAGTGTTGAGACAGATAGCCCACACTTGAAGAGGCGCGTTGAAGATTGTGCAAGTGTTGGGAGATATTGCACACACTTGAAGGGGATTGTCTCTTGCTAGGTACTTCCCTTCCGTTTTGCTTATGGATTTTACATGCAAGACGAACAAGTACATGATGCCTTCTTTTGAAGATAGTTGGTGTTACATCTACGGACATGTCGTTTTCCATTGGGTTTGCGCTTCTTGGATTAGAGAGGGAAGACAACTACAATTGGGCGTTGACTACATTATGAAACACAATAGGGGACTAAAGTGATCATACTTGTTTTATCGTCACTGATAGAGAAGAGGCATTGATGAATGATTACGTTATTCCCGAAAGCAAAGAATCTCTTATGCCGTTGGCACATTGAGAAGGGTCTTGTGTCTAACTTGAAGACAAAGACGATGAGTGATGATTGGAAGAAACTAATGGCAACATGGATTGATGTTATTAACCCTGGCACATAGAAATAGTTGAATAACCAATTAGAGGAAAGCAAGAAGACATTTACTGAAGAAGCAATGTGTTACATTACAGATACATGGTTGAAAGGACATAGGGAGACATTTGTTTAAACGTGGACCAACTCAAAATTTCACATAGGAAACACTAGTACCTTGAGGGTTGAGAGAATGCATTCCGTTTTTAAAAAATTGGCTAACAACCGGGTTAGATGACTTGGTGACGGATTGGAAAGCCGGCGTTCAAATGGTAGATCAAGAGGTACATAACATTAAAAAAACATTTGAGACTTCTCTGTTCATGGTTCTGAAGAAATTCAAGGAAGAGCCGTTGTTGAAAGAGCGTTTGCATCATATATCCATCCATGCATTGGAACTATTGCTTGACGAGTAGGGAAAGAAAGATGATGATGGTGAATAGGATTATGGATGTTATCTTCGAAAGGCGCACGGATTTCCGTGTAGGCATGGGATTTCAGGGTTTAAGAAGTAAGGATTATTCCCCTTTCCTCAATAGATGTGCATTGGAAACTCTCGATATCGCAGGCCCACCTCTAAATGAATCGGAGTTAGACTACATTCCAGTCTTGCATGCATTGGAAGAAAAACTTAAAATAGTTGACGTGTGGGAGACGAAAAGGTTGACAGTGAAGATTCATGAACTTTGTCAACCTGCAAAGACAGTGTTGGAAGGTCCAAAAATCTAGTCAACTGCTTATGGTCGGCCTAAAGGATCTAGAAACAAGCAAAAGATGTTTGAATACTACTATACTAAGCGGGAAAATGTATGTTTGAGAGAGTTAAAGAAGAATCAGCGAGTGTTAACCAAGTGAATACTTCTAAAGGCCCATCTCCACCTTTACCTATAGGTGTTTAATCTAAGAAAAACAAACAAGCATGTCCAATGTTGGTGCCAAAGAAGGGTTAAATATAGTCAAAGAAGGGGGGGGGGGGGTTAATGACTATATTGGAAGTTTATAAGAACTTAAACCTCAGGAGATGCAAAAAAATTTCTGATGAAAAGCTTTTGTGCAGCTGATGAAGTTTATAGAATTATAAACTGAAAGTAAAATGCGTAATTATTATTGAGAAACTGAAAGTTACAAGTTGTTTTTTACAATGTGGCTGATCATGGGGTATTTATACCTTCGTACACCGCATTAATCAGTTATAAGAAAGCTACAAGCAATTACAACAAACTATAACTGAATAACCATTTTCTACAACATGCTACACCAGATTACTCAGCAGGCTGCTGTATCATACTATCAGCAGGCTGTTGTGTCTTCACACAATCAGTAGAGTGTATCAGCTGACTGCACTCAGCATTCCCTTCAAATTCTATACTGCAACACCCCATCAAGCTGAGATTAGTACATGAACAACTTGCACTCAGCATTCCCTTCAGCTACTGGAACATTGAAATATCTTTGACATCCCCAGTTTTTCTATCAGATAAGAGAAAATGGGCGAATCCAAGGCTTTGGTGAGAATGTCACCTAATTTTTATTTTGTGTTGACTGGAATAGTTTGACAAGTCCAGATTTTACCTTATCTCTGACAACATGACAATCAATCTCCATGTGTTTGGTTCTTTCATGGAAGACATGATTATGGGCAATGTGGCACTAGCATCATCACAAAATAAGTCAGTAGGCAGTTGAACTAGAATTTTCAGATCTTGAAAAATGTAAATGAGGCATTGAATTTCACAAACTGCATTTTCTATAGCCCTATATTCAGTGTCTAAAGAACTTCTTGTTATAGTAGTTTGTTTCATTGCCTTCCAAGAGATTGGTGCATATTCTAGGAACATCATGTAGGCTGATATTGGTTTTCTTGTTTCAGGACAGCCTGCCCAATCACTGTCTGTAAATCCTTGAGTATAAGATCATTGTTTGCTAGAAATAAGATTCCATGACCAGGGTTGGCTTTCAAATACCTCAGCAATCTGTGTGCTGCCTTCATATGATTTTCAGTAGGAGTGTCTAGAAATTGACTCAGCTGCTGAACTGCAAAGGCAATATCTAGTCTGGTAAAAGTAAGATAGATAAGTTTGCCTACTAATGATATGTAAGCAATGTTATCTTCCAAAAGTGGTGAATCACCATGCTGTAAGGTTTGCCTACACTCCATTGGTGTCTTGGCAGGTTTTGCTCCAAAAAATTCATATTCTCAAGGAGATTAAGAGTGTATTTTCTTTGAGAAATTGATATGCCAGCAAGAGTTCTAAGAGCTTAAATGCCTAGGAAATATCTCAACTTTCCAACATCTTAGATAGTGAATTGCGAATGTAAGGCATCCTTGACCTGCTGAGTTAACTGTTCATTGTGGCTTCCTGCTATGATGTCATCTACATAGACCAGCAAAGCAATGAAGTACTGTCCTGATCCTTTTCTAAATAAATTGTGGTATTCTTAGGCTGAATGAATCCTTGAGCTTCTAAAAACTCAGTTAACTTGCAGTTCCATTGTCTATTGGCTTACTTGAGGCCATATAATGACTTGGTTAATCTGTAAACTTGATTTGGTTTAGTTGCTGCACAACCTGGTGGCAACTACATGTATACATCTCCATGTAAGTCTCCATGTAAGAAGGCTGTGTTGACATCCATCTGATGTAGATGCCAATTATTGGCTGCTGCTGCAAGTAAAGTTTTGACTGTAGTAATCCTGACAACATGAGAGAAGGTTCTTGATAATCAATGCCATATGTTTGAGCGTAGCCTTTTGCTACTAGTCTGGATTTGTATCTCTCTAATAAACAATCAGGATTGTATTTGATTCTTTATACCCATGTGCACCCAATAGGTTCCTTGTCTGGGGGCAGATCAACTATCTACAATGTATGAGTCTTTTGTAGAGCTTCAATCTCTTTTTGCATTGCTTCTTTCCATTCATCATGCTTGATGGCTAGGCTCTTTTATGGCATCAATAGCATAAATGAAGCTGGTATAATATGCTGAGATATTGTCCAGGTTCATGACTTCACTCAGTAGGTGTGGGGTGCTGGATATACAGGACCCAAATCAGATCTGATTCACAGCACCGATCAAGATGCTCGATCATGCACAACGGAAGCAACGAATTATAATTCATTTTTCGAGTTTACCACGTTATGATTCGCATAATAAATTAATCTAACTACAATAAAGTTGAAGATTTACCCAACAGAAGAGAAGCTGTGATCTTCCAGATTGTATCTCCAAGCGACGACTGGTGGACGTTGATCCTCGTAGTGAAGCCTCATCGAATATGCCCAAGAAAAACCCTAGTTTTTTTTTCTCCCAATGACTAGTACAAGAAACAAAATTTTCTCTTCTTTTTGGATGAAAGTGGCGCGATTTTATGTGTGTATTGTGTTGGGAGGAACTCTTTTTATATAGGCTAATAACAAAATAGTCTGAGAGTTTATCTTATACACACATATTTATCTTTCCTTAAAGGAAAAATAAAACATTTATCCAATAGGAAAATAAATTTCCTATTTATCCAATAAGTAAACCAATTTGTTATTTATAATTATTTAACACATAAATAATTATATTTTCCACATTATTAATTAGGAGAAAATTTATTTTCCCAAAATCAAATAAAGTGGTGCCATTTTTATGCCAATTGGGATAATAGAAAATGTTTTTCTATTTTATATATTATTTACCGAATAAATAATATTCGCATATTCATTAAATAGACCAACTATTTAATTTATTCTCAAGGTTCCACAAAACGAGAAAACACTCGCATGTGAGGAGCCAACCAGGGGACCATGGATATATAACCAGTAGCAATAATAAATTGAATAAAATATTCATCGAACATAACATTTCTACTCAAAACATTAATTCCGGAATTACGGCATCATAAATCCGAAACTGAACTCTATCGATTATAGACATAACTTATTCTCAGAAAGCCGAGTCAATTAGTGTCCATTGATATAATCATTACATATAGACTAACCCTCCATAGACTATCCGTAATGAAGTGGGAATGTTTCCGTAAACCTTCTTCATGACATCTCATCCTTATTTACCATTAACGCATTAGTGATCAATTACTTTATAACCAATATGAACTCGGCCGATCGATCAGTTTCTAGGATTAACAAATAAGGGGATTGTCTTTCTAATTCCCGTAGGAAGGAATGGATTCCATATCTGTGAGACACATACTCCTCACTCATCCCAAAATAGTGCCAAGATGAAAGTGATTCGGACTGCGCCTCTTAGCAATCCTTAACGAACACATCAAACCCTATCCTGAAACAAGTTAGAGTATGCAACCACTTCAGGAATAAGGTTAATCCATAGATGATCATCTTGTGAATTTAATAATATTTCTCAATCACAGAATTATATGAGAAATTCAGACTAAATCGGTCGAGTCCTATATGACTACATCATATATAAATACCCCACTTAGATAACCAATATCGACAGTCCGGATAAGACGGTCACACCTTAAAGTGTTCAGGGCACATTAATGGTGGTTTAATCAATAGACCCCATACTTTGAATAAGTTCACCACGGACTAATAGTTCAAGTGTATCACCATAAACTTAATCCTCACGTGTGACACACACTAAGTTATATGGCTACATATGATACAACTTGGGGTTTTCAGTGGTGTATTACGTATATGCATGAAGCAAATAATAAGATGAGAATAAATCTGCCATTTATTATTATAAATTTTTTTACAGAAATTGTATTTCAGGCGCTACTTCCAACATGGGGTCTACTGAACAGTATGAGCACCTCCTTGATAAAAAGTTGGTGAATTTCTTGTTCTTTTGGACCTTCTTAATTGTGTGGGTTTAGGTGACTGATTAATTGGTGCATGCTCTTTAGTATATGCCTTAGTTGCAGCTGACCCCGTGTCTGGCTAGTCTGCTGACTCATTCAGCAGATCATCAAAAGTGTCCATTACTGGTAAAGGAACAGACATGTCAACAAGATATTTAGACTTTCCTAATACCTGTTGAATAGAGGAAAATAAGTCTCATGGAAATGAGTCTTCCTTTTAACAAATATATCTTTGTTGGTAATATCTAATATGATAGCACCCTTGGATGTATTGAATTCCAAAGATAGACACAAGTCCTACATCTTGAGTCAAATTTTGTCCTGCATAGCTGAAGTGTGCAAGAAAAGGCTAAGCAACCAAAAACCTTAAACACAGAATAGTCTGGTTTAGTGCCATAAAGCACCTCATGTGGAGTGCTTTTCTTCAGCAGTGGTGTAGGTGTAACATTAATTAATTTTACAGCATGTAAAAGACAGAAACCCCTAAATTCAATGGGTAAATTACTCTAGAACCTTAGTCCCCTGGCTACATTCAGCAGATGCTGATGTGTAGTGAGTGGGTAAGCCCAATTCATGTGGTGCCCAAGAAAGGAGGATTCACTGTCCAAACTAACAAGTTTGATGAGTTGATTCCCTGTAAGACTAATTACTGGACATCGATTTTGTATCGACTTCAGGAAACTGAACGACGCAACTCGAAAAGATCATTTTACCCAACCATTTATCGACCAAATGCTAGAGAGATTAAATGGTCATGCTTTCTATTGTTTCTTAGATGGATATTCTGGTTACTACCAGATCCATATTTCCCTTGAAGACCGAGAGAAAACAACTTTCAGATGTCCCTATGGAACATTTTCCTATAACCGCATGCTCTTCGGACTCTGTAATGCTCCAGCTACATTTCAGAGGTGCATGATGTCTTTATTTGTGGACAGGGTGGAGGCGTTTTTGGAAATATTTATGGATGATTTTTCTGTATTTGGAAATAGCTATGTTGGATGCTTGGATAATTTGAGTAAAGTGCTAAAAAGATGTGAAGAGACCAACCTAGTGCTTAATTGGGAGAAGTGCCATTTCATGGTCACTGAGGGAATTGTGTTAAGTCATAGATTTCAAAGAATGGAATGGAAGTGGACAAAGCCAAGATTGAAGTGATAGAGAAGTGACCACCTACAACAAACTTAAAGGATACTACGCAGTTTTAGGGAAATGATTTTGTTGGGCCTTTTACATCGTCGAAATCAAATCATTACATCCTGGTAGCAGTCGACTATGTTTCCAAATGGGTGGAGGCTGTGGCCTTACCACAAACGATGCCAGGGTTGTCTTAAGATTTCTGAAGAAAAACATTTTGACGAGGTTTTGAGTGCCGAGAGCCATAATTAGCGATAGAGGGAGCCATTTCTGTAACAAGTTGTTTGAAAAGATGATGATAAGGTATAGGGCACGGCATAAGATTGTAGCAGCATATCACCCCCAGACAAGTGGACAAGTGGAGGTCACGAATAGAGAGATCAAGAGCATTTTAGAGAAAAATGTGAATCACACGAGGAAAGATTGGTCTTTGATAATAGACGATGCTTTATGGGCATACAAAACTGCTTATAAGACCACAATTGGGATGTCACAATATATGATAGTTTTTGGAAAGTGGTGCCAATTACCGGTTGAGATAGAGCATCATACCAGTGGGCTACTCGGTTCTTAAACATGGACGAGGGCTTAGCCGGAGAAAAGATATTATTAGAGTTGAATAAACTGGAAGATTTTAGATTGCAGGCATATGAGAAAGCAAAGATTTATAAGGAAACAATGAAGCGCCGAAACGACAAGAGAATTCTGAACCGCACCTTCACTGTTGGAGACAAGGTGCTAGTATATAATACGCGTCTTCATCTATTTCCTGGGAAGTTAAAATCGAGAAGGTTTGGACCATACGTCGTCATAATGGTCTTCAATTCAGGATGAACACTTTGGAAGGAATTATATAGTGAACGGCCACAAGCTGAAACATTACCTAGAGCGTAATTATGATGCTGAGTTGGAAGTCTTTATGTCGGACGACCCGAAAAATGAGTGAAAGGAGCCCTATTAGTAAAGCCGAGCTGGCAACTATAAATTCAGAACTATTTCTAAACCCTTATTTATTGCTTTTGATTATTTAAGTTTATTTGAGTCAATAAAGTAGCATGACAATCGCAAGGGTTTTTTCATCACATATATCTTTGGTCCTTTGACATGATTCTCATGTGATACCCTCGTAAAAGATTTCACATCTTACGATGGTCAATAAAGAATAAAGTGGCTTAAACTATTTTTGCGCATTCATCAAGTATGCACAATTTACCACCACCTTATTTTCTTATTGCCCGACGCATGTTACTGAAAGTTATTTGAGTGTTTTGTGATACATGATGATGGATCACCTAGGAACCAATTGACATCAGGTCGGTTCCATGATTTATCAAGACCTTGGACAGCCAATTCCAGAGCTAAGTACATTTTCTTTTCATTATTACTAGTCATAAGGGACAATGTCTATAATAATTGGGGGTAAGGGCGGTCTTAGCTTATTTATTCAAAAAAGGGAATAATTTTAAAATTTAAAAAACTATTTTTAGCTTGACTATTGCACGTCTTGAGTAAGGAATCGATAGAAAATGAGCCCAAGAATGATTTAAAGTTAATTATAGCATATTCATTTTACTATGAAAGAATGAGCATGTGTTGTGTTGCATGAAGTAGTGACTTGTTAATGAAGATTTTGCCATTTGCATTCAATTTTTGAGCACATAATCTGAGTGAGAAGTATCTGGATAAGATGAAAATTTATTACCGAGAGTCGATATTTGTTGGTGGATATACTTTAACCAATTGTTGTAGGATGATAGTAGCAATCATGATGCCACAAATGGTAAAACGGAACAAAACGGGCTTGTGAGTGAGGGAGAAAAACTGAGAAAATCTGCCAAGAGGGAAGCAAATCCGGAGCGTAAGGTGCATGGCCATAGCGAAAAAAAATTGAGAAAAAAATTTATAAATACACAATTTTCGGCAATGTGGGAAGCAAACTCGGAGCATAAAATGCACGACCCTTGTAGAAAAAAATGAGGATAATCAGTACAACTCGGTCTCCAATTCCGCCCGGCCAAGTAAGGTTTCATGCTGTTTGCCTAAGTCTGAAGGCAAGTAGAGCGAGTGTGCACACTAGCAAGTTAAGATTGTGGGGTCGCTATAACTTGATTCTTTTCATAGATATGCTATCACTAAAGATTCATCACACGACACATTGATTCATTGGTAAGTATTAATTAATGATAAGCTCATGGATTGTCGCATGTTGCATGTTCTTCCTGAAATCTTGACTGAATGTGTGGTAATTGATGGGGATTTCTCTTGGAGGTACATTCTGCCTTGATACTTTGATCAAGGACGAGCAAAAGGCTAGTGGGGGGTAGTTGATGAAGCTCAAAATGATACACCTTACGGCATCAACATTTCACCCATTCTAAGCTAAAAGTAGTAGTTTTCGACCATTCATATGAACCATTTGAGGCGAATGTCATGAGTTGGGTTCATGAGTTGAGTAATTTGCATTTAAATTTTATTTCACTGATTCGATATTATTTCGTGTGTTATTGGACTATTTTCTGGTTACAAAGGTTGGGCCAAGTGTTAGAGAGTGATTTAGGCCGAGCTGGACAAAGAAATGGACCTTGGGTGTTCCAAAACCTTCAGTTAAGTCAGTAGAGCGGAAAAAGACAAATATGCCCTGGATGCCGTGTGAGGCACCGCCGCAGCCGTAGAATCCAGAACCTTCAAAACCGCAATTTCTTGCACGAAAGGTAGATCTAGGTGTTACTATATCGGTTTTAGCACTATAAATAAGAGGCCTCGCCCTCAGAAAAATGTACCAAAAAAATACTACAAGTTCATATGCAATAAAAGTTTGTTGTTCTTTATTTTCTATGGGTTCTAGTCATGGATCCGACGGATTCGCCTCCTAGAGAGCGATATGATGAGGATCTACACTCATCTTCGAGGGTATGATTTTCCGGCTTTCTAGATGTAGATCTGTCATTATTTCCTTGTGATTAGTATGGTTTAATTATTTATATTAGTTCTGCTATGTAGTAGTTAGTTTATTTTACCCTATGAATGTTTACATCTGAAGAATTGGTGAAGAAATCATGAATGAAAGGTTGTGTTCTTCGGAGCCCGTGAAGGTCTTTATCGCGGCTGCAAATACCTAGTAAACCCTAATTCATGATAATCGGCGCCAGCTACGTCTGATCGGAAAATTTAATTTACATGTTTATAGCGTAATCAACTATATGCATCTCTTCATAAATTAATATGAAGGACGATAAAGTGAAGTATTAATTCGGACGATGTCTTGATCGATCTTTAAGAACGTGCTAGTCAATCAACGATAGCTGCTTAGGGAGGTATTTGGTCTTGAACAGGCTAGTCCTAGTTCTTATTGCTTGTTAATTAATACAACCAATGAAGGAGGTTAATTGCACATAGGCACCTAGTGTCATTTCAATGGAAGTTGCGTAACATTAAGGATTAGCACCCATAGCTGTTAAAGATCTAAAATTTATCAACGGGGAGCATGATGTGGGGGGAATAACTAATCACTCACAGTTACTAATCGTTATAAAACTCGTAAGGGTACACATGTGTTTGATCTTGTGTGTTTATTGGCACCAAAACTTTAACTTCTCTATTCTATAGTTGGTCGTAGACCGTAATCATGACAATTCAATCAAGGTTATCTTGTGTTTTTACGAGTCTTTGCGGGATTCAACCTTGACTCGCCAGTACTCTGCTGTGATTGACCTAGTCTTATTGCTAGTAGTAGTCCATTTGGCTGACGATCAAACACTTGAAGATTCCAAGTCTGAATCACTTTCTTGATTCAACCCAACTTTGATTTTATCAAAGGTATGGAGTGTGAATCATCCGGTCTAGGGTGTCAAGGATAGTTGATTGCAGTTTGGGTGATTGTGTTTGTGGTGGAGTTTGTGAAGATGCAATTCAACACTTTGAGGACCATGAAGCAGTTTGAGAAGCAACAATCCTAAATGTTATCCAAGTTTTGATTGTGATGCTAATGTAATATTCCGATTTTCGGAAAGGGACGTGTCATTTTATGTAAAACGAAATATTATTATTTCTTGTCTTTTATGGGAGTTAAGTATATATATATATATATATATATATATATATATATATATATATATATATATATATATATATATATATATATATATATATATATATATATATATATATATATGTATTTTCGTATTATATATATATTTAAGGGAAATCTGATTATTTGTTAATTAAAGGACGATTAAGGAAAAAGGGATTTATGGGAAACTGGTATTTAAGGAAAATTACACACAATAATCCCATAACCTAGACTAAATCAGAAAATCAATTTTTACGCTCTCATATCTGCGCAATTTGGAGCGGAGAAAAGGGCTGAAGGAGTTCTTCAATTTTCTTAAGAGACGTTGAACCGTTTTCAGATCAGACTCGAGAATTGGAATCATCGTGAGAAGGACATCGTTTGGATATCAGTTTCGTGGGAAGGGCTGCAGACTTTCAAGGCTGTTTGAATCTGGTTTGTGGCTGAAATTAGGTAAGAAACTCTTCCTATGATGTCGGTTATGATTCGTAAAGTTTATATTATGTTTTGAGATGTGTAGATGCTAGTAAAAGATGTGTTTTTCGTTGATCAAGGATCCTAGGTAATCTTAGGATGATTAGATATGTTTTCTACGTTTTACTGTGTTGAAAATGAGGTTAATTAGGTTAGAAACGATTCAAAAATCGAGAGTGTGCGTACTATCGGAGCCTACCTATTCTAGCCTCCGTGAATATTGGTGTGATCCACTAATATGTTTCCAAGAGTGTCCCAAAAGTGGATATGCGTAGTGCCCTTGAGTACGGTTGTAACATAGATAATTTAAGTAGAAATGTTTAGTCAATTCATGTTGATGGACATGAGATGAACCCTAGACTGAGTCGGTCAAACATAAACAACTAAACCTTTAAATATCTTTTCTTTATAAATTGTAATTGTTACCATAGCTTATGTTTCTTATTAAGTACGTTGTACTTACCTCAAATGCATGGTTTCAATGTGTTTAGGGGTGAGAAGACGAACAGGTCGATAATGTTTACGAGGAGGAGTTTGATGATGATGTTTGAAGACGCCTCATTGAAGACTTTACTTTTATTATTTTGTTATTCTTCATTAGACAGTGTTAGACTTTTGGTCTTTCGAGACTTGTAGTATTGTTACGTTTCTTTTGAGAATATCGTACATTTCTTCCGGATTATCGTATTTTTCTTGAATATAATAAGTTGCATTTCCACCTTTAGATGTTGTTTCTATTGTTGGATGATTGGGAATTTTTATACCAGAGTCTTTTGCTTCCGCTTGCTTTTTTTTGATACGACGTAGTAGAGGCTTACGTATGAAATGAATTTATTTTTATTTTATACGTGCCGAACGTTCCTTTTCCGGATGAGGACTCGGTGTCCGGGAACGGGGCGTTACAGTTGGTATCAGAGCAAGCGTCTTTTAGGCTTCCTTTCTTTTAAGATAAGTTTCTCTAGATCCTTTAGTAACGTTTTGGTTTTCTTTGATCATCTGGATGGCGTTCACGAGAATTGGAGCGGGCGCAGAGACTTTTAGAGTTCGACGGGAAAGTCCGACACCGGTAGTAGGGGGCGGAGTTGTGAGGCAGATTCCACCACCTCAGCGGAGTTTATCACCACCACCTCGCACTGCGATACCCATGCCAAGGTCTCAGCAGGGTTTGTCACCGAGACCTCATCAGGAGCAACCTCCACGCTGGCACGTGGGAAGTTCAGCTCAGTTCTCATTGGTAAGCGATGTTCCAACAGGATTTGTACCGCCACCGGTAAGCTACCACCCACATCAGCAAACCGTTTATCCTTCACCAGTCAGTGTTTACCCTCCACCAGTTAGCGTTTACCCTCCACCAGTGAGCCACCCCACACCATTAGTGTATCACCAACAACTGCAGACTTTCTACCCACCTCCTGCAGGTCATACCCCTCGACCTACGGTACCGGTTTCACTGCGTCTCGACCATCTGCATGGTTTTGGTTACCCACCCTTTGGTCTCTAGCAACCTCAGCCAACTCCTCAGCAACATCAGAATTACCACCAAGGATACTACCCTTTTCAGCCTGAACCTCAAGCGAATCTAGCTTACCCTCAGCAACAGCAGTACCAGCAGCAAGTACCTTTTGGTTACCCTCTGGTTTACCCACCAGTTCCACCAGTTAGGCCAGTTTTTGAGCAAGCGCCGCCAGTTGATTGGTATAAAAAACTGAGGAGAAATAGAGTTCAGGATTTCTTTGGGAATACGGAACCTTTAAAGTTTGAGGAATGGTTAAGGAGCTTCAAAAAGGCTTGCAGGAATATACATGTGCCTAAGACCGAGATGGCACAGATGGCGGTTATTTTTTTTTTGGGCGCATCAGAGGCTTGGATAGATGCTATACAGAGTAGCAATGGCAAGGTCACAGACTGGGAAGCTTTCAAAGCTATGTTTTTCAACGAGTACTTCCCGGCAACAGTACAAGCGGACAAGGCAAGTCAGTTTTTGAAACTTAAGCAAGGCAACTATTTGACGGTATCTCAGTATACCAATAGGTTTAACGAGTTGGGATGATTCTATCCCAAGCTTATGAAAGTGGAAGAAAGGAAGATGGCCCTTTACAAGAAAGGATTCACTTATGAGATTCAGTCTGGCATGTTGGGATTTACAGCAAGGAACATGGCGGAATTACTGAACAAAGCCTTGGAGGTTGAGACCTTCAGGAAGAAGGCCACAGTTGTCATTGGAAACAAGCGGAACTTTGGGACTAGTCAGGGAAATTATCGGGGAGCGCTGCAGCAGAACGTCAAGAAGACAATAGCTCCCACGGCAGCTAAGGCCCCAAACAGTGCACCCCTGTGTCCTAAGTGCAACAGAAATCATTCAGGGGAGTGCAAGCAAAATACTAATGGTTGCTACGGTTGTGGAGAGCCAGGGCTCTTTTCTAGAGCGTGTCCAAACAGAGGAAACAATGGCAATTCGGGCCAGGGAAACGGTAGAAGCGGCCCAAGCAGACCGGTTCGAGTTTTTGCAGCTGATGCTAGGGACACAGACCCAGAGGATGATGTTATCTCATGTACCTTGTTGTTAATTTATTTTATTAAGATATTTTTATGGCGCGTTTATTCATGCTGTAATTTTATTTAAATGGATGAACATGCATCCTAGGTACGATAATGTTAGATAATCTAGTGGTCAGAGCTTTGTTCGATACGGGAGCGTCTAACACTTTTGTGTCGACCAAGGTAGCTAAGAAGTTGAGCTTACCCTCGGAACCTTTGAGAAACACTTTGGAAATGACTACACCATTAGGGAAGGTAACAAAGGTAACTAGGATGATACCTGAAGTGGAAGTTCGAGTTGGATCTTATCGATGCAAGAGCGACTTCACAGTTTTAGACTTTTCGGATTTTGATGTAATTCTTGGGATAGATTGGCTATCCAAGAATTTTGTTCATCTAGATTTCCGAGAGAAGAAAGTGACCTTTAAAGTACCCGGGAATTCAGATAAGACTTATCAGGGTAATGTGTACAAGCCAAGTAAGAAGCGACATCCGATAATTTCGGCGGTCAAGGCAATCAGAGCTTGTCAAAAGGGTTGTGAAGGCTACTTGTTGTATCCAGTGGATGTGGAACAAGTGAAGCCAAAGCTAGAGGAAACTCCAGTAGCGAGAGAGTACCCTGAGGTATTTCCGGAAGAGTTACCGGGAAACATGCCGGATAGGGAAATTGAGTTTGAGATCAAGTTGATACCGGGAGCGTCACCAGTTGCTAAGGCACCCAATAGAATGGCACCGGCTGAGCTGAAGGAATTAAAAGCTCAACTTAAGGATATGCTTGAGAGGAATATAATTCAGCCCAGTACTTCGCCTTGGGGAGCCTCTGTTTTGTTCGTGCAGAAGAAAGATGGTAGCATGAGGATGTGTATCGAATACAGGGCGTTGAATAACCTTACCATCAAGAATAAGTACCCTTTGCCGAGGATAGATAATCTGCTTAATCAGTTTCAAGGCAAGAAAGTGTTCTCTAAGATTGATCTTAGGTCTGGCTATCATCAGTTGAAGATCAAGTTAGCAGATGTACCAAAGATGGCCTTTAGTACGAGGTATGGACATTATGAGTTCCTAGTTATGCCTTTTGGACTCACTAATGCTCCATCCACATTTATGGATTTGATGCAGCGAGTCTTCATGCCATACTTGGATAAGTTTGTGATAGTGTTCATAGACAACATCCTAGTGTACTCGAAGGATGAGAAAGAACATGAGGAACACTTAAGAGTAGTATTGGATACTTTGAAGAAGAACCAGTTGTTCGCTAAGTTTTCTAAGTGTAATTTTTGGTTGAAAGAAGTCAGTTTCTTGGGACATGTCATTTCTGGAGATGGCATCCAAGTTGATCCAGCAAAGATAGAAGCAGTTGAGAATTGGCCTAAACCGACAACAGTTTCGGAAGTAAGGAGCTTTCTTGGTTTGGCTGGCTACTATAGGAAGTTTGTGCAAGACTTTTCGAAGATAGCTACTCCACTCACTAAGCTTACACAGAAGAATGTGAAGTTCGATTGGACTAGCGAGTGTGATGCAGCTTTTCATACCTTGAAGAATAAGTTGACTACGGCCCCAGTGTTGGCGGTTCCGGAGATCTTTGATAACTACGACGTCTACACGGATGCTTTGGGACAGGGTCTAGGTTGTGTGTTGATGCAAGAAGGGAAAGTGATTGCTTATGCATCTAGACAGTTGAAGGTACATGAGAAGAATTACCCGACACATGACTTAGAGTTGGCAGCAGTAGTGTTTGCCCTAAAGACTTGGAGGCACTACGTGTATGGAGTTAAGGCCAGGATCTTCACAGATCATAAGAGTTTGAAGTACTTCTTTACTTAGGAGAATCTGAATATGAGACAGAGGAGATGGCTAGAGTTCGTAAAGGATTATGACTTGGATATTCAGTACCATCCGGGCAAATCCAATTTAGTGGCAGATGCTTTAAGTAAGAAACTAGTGTTTGCAGTTTCAGGTATCGAGGATGTGGCAGAAAGGTTAGATAGGCTAGAAATCAGTAGGTTTGACCAGATTGAGGATCGACAGTTTGTGGCGCCGTTATTAGCAAGATCTGAGTTGATGGATGATATTCGGGAGAAGCAAGATGAAGACCCAGCTTTGGTTGATCTGAAGCGAGTTGCTAGAGAGAAGCCTACAGTGGGTTATGTCCTGGATAAGACTGGAAACCTTTGGTACCAGGATCGTTTGTGTGTGCCTAATGTTGGCGACTTGAGACAGAAAGTTATGGAAGAGGCACATATGATTGCTTTTGCAGTTCATCCAGGTGCTACTAAGGATGTACAGAGACTTGAATGAGAAGTTTTGGTGGCCCTCGATGAAGGTAGAGATAGCCAAGTTCGTGGCAGAGTGTGACATTTGTCAGAAAGTGAAAGCAGAGCATAGAAGGCCAGGAGGAATGCTTAAACCCTTGGATATCCCTGAATGGAAATGGGATAAGATTATGATGGATTTCATCACCGGTTTGCCGAGGACCAAGGGAGGACACGATGCAATTTGGGTAATTGTGGATAGGTTGACTAAATCTGCCCATTTCTTACCGTATAAGGTTGATATGCCTTTGAAGAAGATGACGACACTATACTTGGATAATATAGTGAAGTTACACGGAGTTCCTATCTCGATAGTTTCGGAACGTGACTCGAGGTTTGTCAGTCAGTTTTTGAAGATTTTACAAGAAGCCTTTGGAGCTAAGTTGGATTTGAGTACGGCCTTTCATCTTCAGATTGATGGACAATCTGAGAGGACCATCCAAACACTCGAGGACATGCTAAGAGCTTGTGTCTTGGAAGTAGGTGGATCATAGGATGATTACCTACCAGTAGCAGAGTTTGCCTACAACAACAGTTATCATGCAAGTATAGGCATGCCACCGTTTGAAGCGTTTTATGGAAGAAGATGTAGAACGCCGCTGTTATGGGATGAAGTCGGGGAAAGACAGATTACAGGGCCGGAAATGGTTGAACAAGCTAAGGAAAGAGTTCAGTTGGTTAAGAAGAATCTGAAGGAAGCACAAGATAGGCAGAAATGTTGGGCTGACGTTAGAAGAAGACCTCTTGAGTTTGAAGTCAGTGATAGGGTGTATCTATGAGCTTCGCCGATGAATGGAGTGAAACGCTTTGGACAAAAGGGAAAGCTAAGTCCAAGGTATGTTGGACCATTTGAAATTCTGGAAAGGATTGGACCGTTGCCTTACAAGCTTAAGTTATCGGAATCGATGTCAAGGGTCCATAGTGTGTTTCACGTTTCAATGTTGAAGAAGTGTCTGACGTGGAATGAAGTTGAAACTACAATTGATCTGGAGATTCTACAAGACAATCTTGCTTATGATGAGAGACCGTTCAATATTTTGTACATGAAGGAAATGATGATTAAGAGACGGATGATCCCATTAGTTTTGGTTCAGTGGAGTAATCATTCACCCGAGGAGGCAACTTGGGAAGTTGAAGATGATATGATCAGTGAATTCCAAGAGTTCATGGATTTACTGTATGTTCTAGTTTAGGACGAAACTCCTTTTAAGGGAAGGAATGTAATATTCAATTTTCGGGAAAGGGAAGACGTGTCATTTTGTTCGCGAAATATTATTATTTCTTGTTATATATATATATATATATATATATATATATATATATATATATATATATATATATATTCAATTATATATATTTTTAAGGAAATATGATTATTTGTTAATTAAAGGACATAAGAAAAAAGGGATTTATGGGAAGTTGGTATTTAAGGAAAATTACACACAATAATCCCATAACCTAGACTAAATCGTAAAATCAGTTTTTCGGCTCTCATCTCTGCGCAATTTGGAGAGGAGAAAAGGTGAAAGAGTTCTACAATTTTCTTAAGAGGTGTTGAACCGTTTTCAGATCAGACTCGAGAATTGGAATCGTCTTGAGAAGGACATCATTTGGATATCAGTTTCGTGGGAAGTGTAGACTTTCAAGGCTGTTTGAATCTGGTTTGTGGCTGCAATTAGGTAAGAAACTCTTCCTATGATCTCGGTTATGATTCGTAAAGTTTATATTATGTTTTGAGACGTGTAGATGCTAGTAAAAGATGTGTTTTCGTTGATCAAGGATCCTATGTAATTGATACATATCAAGAAAGCTCAAATGTCGGTCTTGAGAATGGTGTAAGTGCGGATCCACTTCACATGCAAGAAGGCCCAGTTACGAGAGCTCGAAAGAGAAGATTTGAGGAAGCTGTGAAGAACCTCGTGTTGGCAACTTCTAAGGAACTTGTTGGGGAGTTTAAGAATAAAGACTTGTCTATTTTTTCAATGATAACTTGTAATTTGGGATAAATGGGTTTTTGGAGAAGTTTAAGTCTATTTTTGGCAACCTTACTTAAAATAGCCTATGAGAAGCCAACCCGACATCCACTTACTATTTTGGGATTCTAAAACTTCCATCTTCATATCCAACATCTTTTTAAGGTATACCTAACCTTAAACTTCGATGTCCTACCTTTTTACCCCTCCGAAAAACCGATACCATTTTCACCTTAATTTTGGGAAACTCAACTTTCCACTTTTGGAGTAAGTTTTTCCTAAGCCCGAGACTTGTCTCAAATTTCGTGCCTAAGCCTTCCACATTGTTTTGGAGCATGTCTTTTTCTCCCACATCGAAATTTGGGTGGAAAATTAGTACCACATTGGAAACTTTGCTTTAATCTACATTTCTTGTAGTCTATATAAGCCTATGTTTGCTATTGTAATAGTTAGACAACTTTTTAGTGAAAACTTTATATATTATAAGTTTTTCAGTGATTGAAAACTTATTTTAGTTAAACATTTTGCCTTGCTGACTAGGTGATTGTTTTAACTTGAGAACTTATCAAAAGTTTGAGCAACTTTTGTGCGGCGTTCTCAGCTTGGTGAATCCCGAGGTGCTGACTCCACGGGCTGATCTAAGTTTGTGCTCATCTATCCTTGTTTCCATAAAAATCGTGTAAGTTTTTGTCTTATTATTTCTTACAAAAAAACGTGTTCTTACTTGTAGTTTTCTTAGAATACTTCAATCTAGATCATCCTAGTTTATTGTAATACCCCGAAAATTTAAGATGGGTAAAAGAGTAAATTGGAATTTATTATATATTTTCCTATTTGATTTTTTAACCTAAAGATTATAAAAAAAAATATTAAAAAGGATTTTGATTATTTAATTGGGTATAAAAAAGAATATTACCTAATTAAATTCATAGTCATTCACGTTCTTTCTTTCTGAAAATCTGGGAGGAGGGCGACGGCAAGTTTGATAGGAAAAGTTCGGACACCGTCTTTCAATTTCGAGGCTTAAAGGTTGATAATTTGTGCAGACCACAGTAGAGAAAAGTGATCGTCTCGTTGCGAGCGTTCTTTTGACATCAACAATTCTGTATTTCGTAAGTATCCATCTTTTAGGTTCTTTTAGCATCTTATTCGTTTTTGGGCAATTATTGTGTTTAGGATGACATATAGGTTGTGTTGTTAATCGTAGTCGTCGTTTTGGTTTGTATAGATTGCGTAGAAGGCGAGGATTCATAGCTGTTCTTGTTGTGTTAGGTTTTGGATCTTTTCCTATCTATTATCAAGGTAAGGGGGTGTTCAACCGTATTTTAATTAAATTACTAGTGGTTTTTTTTTGTTTATTTATGTGCCTTCGAAATATTCATTTGATTTAGGTTTGTATATATACGTAATTGGTTTGTAGTTGTCGAAAGCAATCCCCTGTTTTGCAGAAAAGATAGCTGTCGAAAGAAAAAGAAAAAAAAAAGAGACAACATGTATTCATGGATCGAAAGGTTATGAAAAATAAGAAGGGAAGAAGGCTTATGCAGTATGCTTATGCTGCATATATTATGTCCTTTTTTTTAAATCAGGAATACGAAAAGAAAAAAAAAAAAAAGAAAAGAGAGAAAAATAAAATAAAATTATTACAAATGCATTATATTAATTTTGGTTCTTTTACGTATATTAAACGATACGATGTGGCTTGTGTGTTCTGTTGGAACATTATATGTTAATTGTCAATGTCTAACATCGACTTCTGGTAGCCTTGGTATCAAATCGTACACAACTGAGACCCTCTGCGGGGAGAAGGTGGGAGCACCAGAAGGCGGTTGTTTAGACCTTGCGGGGTCATTGGTTTAGTAGTCATTGACGCCTTTTACAACGTGCTAGGTAGTGTAATTAGATGTCTAGGACTAGAAGTCCCTAAGGAGCCTTATATCTGAATGAACTCAGGTGGCTAGATTAACTACGTAATAAACATATATGATGAGTCTAAAAGCTAAAACGTTGTAATTCTTGGTGAGGCACATTTATGATTCGCAGCATGGAATCTTTCTCATACGTAACGGACAATATTCGGGTTTTGGGAAATGTTCCACACGGAACCATCCGTGCCATATGAGGTGCTGAATATGTCCCGGTGCATACCCATCATTCGGGCATTGTGTCCTTGAATTACAATGTAACATAGTTAATTGCTCGTGACGGTGCTAACAGACTTAGCAGAGGGGAGTGTATTTTAATGCAACATATGTGGTAGATGTGTAGATCAATATGTGTTACCGGTCTTCTACCCCTTACTAAGTACAAAATGTACTTACCCCTTTTCCTTATTGTACCCCACCCCGAGAAGATTGACAGGTAGATGAGTTGGGCTATGACGATAGTCAAGATGCTGACGTTTGAGCTTGGAGTTCGAAATGAAGTTTAATTTAATTTTCATTGTTTCAATAATATCTTGGAGTTGTAAACGTTTAACATTTGAGATGCCACTAGACTTTTAGCTTTCCGTTTTACCTTTTTTTGGGATTGTAATAGTTTAAACAACATTTAATTCTGTTGTTTCTTTTGAGGATGTTCTTAGACTTGATTTGGAACTTTGATCGATCTGTTTTGTTTGTCGTTTGACATTCCCAAGTTGTTCTTTTAAGTCTTCCGCTTTGCAATTGATATTAATGTATAGGCTTACGTATATATACTTCTTTGATTTATTAAAGAAAAATATATGCGTGCCGGGCGTTCTTTCCGGATAAGGACTCGGTGTCCGGAACGGGGTGTCACAGTTGGTATCAGAGCGCAAAGTTTCCTTTCTTAAGTCTAAGTTCGTAATTAAGCTTTAATGTATAGTTTTCTTTAGCAGCTTAGCTAATCCTATCATGCCTCTTATTAGAGAAGATGGTTAGATACGGCACCAGAGCTCATCCTAATGTCCCAGGGCCATCTCGTGCACCTCAGGATGGAGATACGGCCAGTAGTGAGTCCAGTTGGACTCAGGGAGTTACGGTTTCTGTTGGAAATATTATTTATGTTTTGATGATGATTCGTCACGAAATTAGACAAATCACTTACAACCCATGATGATGAAGTCGTAACTAACTGTTATAGTGCATAATGAAAGAAGAAGCAAGAAATGGTCTACAGATAAATGTATAAGTTCTATCTAGAGTCTGAACTTTTTATAGGTTGTTTCAGACAAGTATCGTAATAGAATATGAACTAGGCGAACAGCTGAGTCACAACAAGAAAACTGAGTTATAGCAAGAAAACTGAATATGCACATGAAGAACTGAGGGTTCAAACTCAGGTATGCTAGAAGTGAAGAAGATAAGTTCGCTGAGGGACACAGACTCAGTTGGCTTATCTAGAAGACTGAAGAACTGAGGGACACAGACTCATTTACAGAAAACTGAAGAACTGAAGTGGCAAACTCAGTTAGAAACTGATTAAGTCATGACTATAAGTCAGGATTCAGGCAAATCTGTGGTGACCTGAAACTGAGTTATAGATAATGTAAAACTGAATAATCTTAAGGACAAAGATTATCATTTACTTGGATAAGAAAAAACTGATTGGTGTACTCTGACTTAGTCAATTAAAGTCAGATGTTAAGGTACTCAGTTTTGAAGAAGAGTAGAAAACTGAGTTAAGGCCTTGTTAAATTTAAACTGACTGTACGACAAAATATCGTACATGTGAACGTTGGCTAAACGACAAGTGTAATGGCTACAAGAGCTAGTGACCATTACATCACCCCTATAAATACACAAGAGAATCACTCAAAACAATATATAGAGAGGAGGATCAGAAAAAGAGCTTTACAAGCATATATTCAAAGATCCAAATCCAGATCCATAAAATCATATCAGATATATCTAGAAAAAGGGGAAGCCAACGGAATTGCCTTGAAGACTTCAAAGGAAGATCCAGTAACCTATTAAGGGGGAAAGAAGGCATCTTGGAGCTACAGAGTCAGATCCAGAAGAATCAGACAACTCACTGAATTAATCCTTGATTAATTCTAAACCTAACCTTTGTAAAAAGGGTTGGCTGTGCATAGTCTGAAGAGAGCAATTCTACCTTTCTTCATACAGTTGCAACTTAGTTCCCACAGCTGTTGGAGCAGTCTGAGGACTGTGTGTTGGTATTAGTGGTGAGCTGGTGAAGGAGCCATTCCACCTCCGAAAGATCAGTGTGCAGGATAAAGGGAGCAATCTCACCTTTCTTCATTTTGTGTAGACAGTGAAACTAGGGTGTCATGAAGGACTGTCATAGTGCTAGGATTTTGTAACGGTTATCTCATTATTCTAGTGATACCTCCTACGCCACAGGAGAAGGGGAGATGTACGGGATTACACCACCCAGAACTTCCATAAACAAATCTTGTGTTGATTTACTTTATGCATTTGTGTTTGTTTTATTTATTGCGTTATCACTCTGCAAACACTAGACACTGAGTCCGCACAGAACTGATACATAGAGAGTCTTAGAACTTAACTGACTCATTTATTGCACTAAAGGCTAGTTTTATCCGCTGCCAGTTAACAAGACTAAATATAAATCAGCATTGACTTATATTCAGTCGAGCTAACTGAACTCCACACAAGTTAAGGGACAGGAACAAAACTGAACTGAAGATCAGTTTGAGTTTCAGAGAAACTCAGTTCCTGGGGCTTTTCCAGCTCAGGATTAGTTTTTGGTGACAAGTTTATTCACCCCCTCTAAACTTGTGTTAGCCTTCCCAAGGGGCCAACAATTGGTATCGGAGCAGTGCTTCTATTTTGATGAGATCTGTTGGTCCCTTGGAAAGGCTAACACAAGTTTAGAGGGGGGGGGGGGTGAATAAACTTGTCCCAAAAACTGGATTTAAAGCAAATTAAGGTTCAGACAAAACTTGTGTGGAGTTGAGTGACAAAGTGAGATTAAGTCAAACCGACTTAAGTGAAACTGAGTCAACCGGCAGCGGATAAGATTTTAGCCTTTGTTGATCTTGTTATTCTATTATGAAAACCGAGTGTTGTGAACTGAATTCTGGTGAATGTCGGTTGTGACTATGAGGTGTATAACAATCAAGTATCACAATGCTGTAAGTAAATGCTGAATAAATAAATAAATGCGTAAAGTAAATAAGGCGGATATTATAGAGGTTCCATGTGGTGTAATCATGTACGTCCTCTCTTCCCCTGTGGTGCGGAGGAAAATTCCACTAGAACTTCTTAAGGTGAACTGTTACAAAAAGTCCTAAACAATAGTCCTTGGCTAAACCCTAGCTTCACTATTTAAACAGTTGTAGAACAGGTAGAATTGCTGCTCTTCAAATGCTTGAACCACTGGTCCTTAGAGGGTAGGATTGCCTCTTCACCAGCTACCACCACAAACACAGTCTACCCGACTGCTTGTCACAACTGTCCTTGGCGAAACCTTCCCGGTTTGCTTCACAGTCTAAAACCTTTGATGTAGAATCAAGGTTGGGCTGAGAATCAATAAAGTGATTCTTGTTTGTGGTTCTTCAAAGTGTTGAATTCTTGATAAATTCTTTGTAGCTTGAACACTTGAAGAAATACTAGATATGATCTTGTTATAGTTCAGAGATGATAGCAATTCGAATAGAATAAACTGATGCACAAAATTGCTTGTTGATTCTTGTATATGCTCTGTTCTTCTTTTTTTTGTTGTTGGTGCAAAGTCTTCTATTTATAGTGTGTAGTCCAACGTTCATCTGGCTTCAATTTGAATTGTATCAACGTCTATCTTGCAACGGCTATATTTACTGACCGTTCTGCTGTGTCAGTAACTCATCCAATGAAATTGTTTTCTTTACAACGTTCGACTGTACTTTCAGTTTGTTGGATGGCTGACTTAAAACTGAGTTTCCTTATCAGTTTTGTACTGAGTTTTTCATTTGTCAGTTTCCTAACTGCCTTGGAGCATTAACTGAGATTTTACTCTTCTTCAAATATCAGTACTCCAGTTTTCATCTGATTATAATTGACTTAATCAGAGTACACCATGATTCATTATCATCTAAGAATTCATTGTCCTTATGATTCTTAGGTCTTCATACAAGATCCATAAAGTCTGTTCAGGTCCCCACAATCTTGCCTGAAGTCCAACTTTACAGTCTCGACTTGTAATCTTCATAACTGAGTTTGAACCCTCAGTTCTTCATTCTTCAATAACTGAGTTTGAACCCTCAGTTCTTCATTCTTTTAAATAAGTCAACTGAGTCTGTAACTCTCAGCGAACTTACATTCTTCAGTTTCATGTAGGTGTATTCTGAGTCAGTTTGCTTGTCTCGATGATTTCCAGTTTTCTAAATGATTTCCAGTTTTCAGTTTTACGACACACTAACAATTACAGTGCTTGTCTGATGTAACCTATACAAAAATCAGACTCTAGGAAAACTTATACATTCAGTTCTAGACATCTTTTAGCTTTCTACTATAACAGCTGGCTTCAGCACTTCATCAATAGGGTTAAGATAATATTTTAACAAATAAGATGAATTATCATCAAAACATAAATTTTATTTCCAACAATTTCCCCCTTTTTGATGATGCCAAAACTCTCCCTAAAAGAAAAGCTTAAAGATCAAAACAATGTAAAACAATGTAAAATTGGAAAACTGGTTTTCATTAGAATGAGCAAAAACTGGATTCGTACATTTTGTTCAAATAAATGTGATTAAAGACTAAGCTTCTTCTTAGCTTTTTGCATGACGAGTCATATCTTTTTGCTTTGTCATACAAGCGAAAATCTTCTTCAAGCTTGGAGTCTTCCTTTGAAAAGGTCTTGTTGTAGTCAACTTGAATACTTTCTTTCCATCTTCTCCATTGAATTAGCTTGGGTAAGCTTGAGTCTTTCAAGTAGTAATTTTCAAATTCTACTAGATCGGCTTTCATTTGTTCAGTCTTGTCTTTAATCTTCAGTTTATCATCAATCCTCTAATTCTTCTTATGTTGTGCGATTTTTTGCTTTGAGTAAATATCAGACAGAAAGTAGTTCAAGGATTCCTCAAATGTTCTGTCCTTGTGCTTGGCTTTAATAGGATTGTAATCTTTGATAAACTGTGTCCACAGATCCTTTGTAAGAGTAACTCTTCTGTCTCTAGGTTGATTGTATTTTTCAATAAGTTGATCAACAGTTAACTCTTTCTTCAAAAATTTAGGATCTGATCTGTATCTTTGTAATTCTTCTTCAAGTGGCTTCATTTCTCCAAGTAATTTCAGCTTTTCTTCTTCAGCTTCCCCCTTTTTGGTATCATATAACTGATCTACCAGGGCATGGGTTGCTTTTTGATCTTCTGAAATCTATCGCTGAGAAACAAGTACTTCCTTAAGCTGAGTTTCTAACCCGTAGATATGCTGATTTATATGCCAATGAGCCTGAGCATGAGTTTCTCTATCTAC
This sequence comes from Gentiana dahurica var. dahurica, assembly GCA_024500145.1. Lineage (NCBI taxonomy): Eukaryota > Viridiplantae > Streptophyta > Magnoliopsida > Gentianales > Gentianaceae > Gentiana > Gentiana dahurica. The sequence continues at coordinate 71,789,872 of CM044900.1, forward strand.
TGCAGTTGAATCTTTGAGTTGTTGTTTGAGTAACAAAATCTCTGAAGCAGAACTTGAACTTGATTTGTGAATCATCTCTAGTCTTGCATAAACTGAAACATCAGTTCTAGTTCTATAATCAAGATATCCAAAGATGTTTGATAAAAGGCCATTCTGTGTATCTCTCTGACTGAGTACAATTTTCAAGTTTTCATGAACTTTGGCCAATTCATCCTTAGATAAAAAATCAGAGGGATCATATGTAGCTTCTATTTGATCCTTATCTTGAGTATTATCAGCAATAACCATCAGTTGTCTGATTTCATCAGCTGCTTGCTGATTGTCAGTTGTCTGATTTCCAACTGGCATTCCTTCTTGCTGTGGTACAGTTTGCGTTGCTAGAGGTTGAGATTGAGTGACTGTTTGCAAAACTGTAGTATCTTCAGCTTCTTTTCTTGACTTATCATGGTCATCATCATCCTTTTTCTTTGAACTGTCTTTAGATGATGTGCCTGATTCTCTTCTTTTTGCTAGTTCGGTAAATCTTTTGAAACAGTTGTCAAGAAATGCTGAAATAGGAAACAGAGAGTAAAGATCTCTAACTTCCAATTTCTCTAAGAGTAATTTTTATTCAGTTTGTAAACTGACATCTCGAGAATCTTCTGGTTGAAGTTTCATTTTCATCAGCTTAATGATTTTGTCAGCTTCGAAGATTGGTGCTGATTGCTGAACCGATTGCTGTTGTATCTGAGAAGTATGGTCAGCAGTGATATTCTCTGGAATAACTTCATTTGTCAATTGATGTTGTTGTTCCCCCTCAGTTGGTGCTTTCTCACTTGAGATTTCAGGGTACAAACATCCTACAACTGATCTTCCTTCTGTGGATTCAGCTTTTTGCTTAGTCCCTTTGTGTTCAGCTTCCTGCTGAGACACAGTTGTCTGACTTGCTTCAGGTTGAGAAGTTGTTTCTGCGATTTCATTCGATGTTGCAGTTTGCCTTGCTTGCTTCCATTCCTTAATTCTTTCTAAATAAAACTGAATGATTCCACTTAGAGTCTTCTTCAGTCGGAATCTGCCATCAGTTACTTGTCCTTCAGCTTGAGCTCTTTTCACACTTTCTAATTCAGCTAAGTGTTGCTTCTTAAACTGATTGACTATATAACCTGCCCAATTAAATTCTAAATTATCCCAGATTATGTTCATCAGCAAAATATTTTCTTTTGAAAGTATATTAATTCCTTTGGATTTTCCAATGACGTGTTTGCTGAGCCATATGCTGAGATTTCCAAATTCCGGCTTGATTTTTTCGACATGAATTCCAGGTTCGATTGGTTCTGTAGACGAAGTAATCATTGCGAGAAAAGCTTCTTTCTTCAATGGTAGAGTGGCTAACTCTGTTGTAGTGGCTGTTGTATTTGCGAAGCCAAAGAGTGACCTCATGACTCTTTCATTGAGAACAATGCGATCTCCACGAACTGCAGTTATCAAGGAGTCTCTGACTAATCGCATATTTTGCGAAAATTGCAAAATGCCTTCCACATCTCGTCTTTCTTTGAAACTAACTTCGAGGACGTTGTTCAATCCTAGTTGTTTTTCAATTTTATCTCGTACATAGCTGGCTAACAAGGTGTTTTGACACATACCTTCATACATTTCAAGTGTTAGTTCATCCAGCTCTGTGATCAATCGTTTGTGTTTCGAATCATCTGAAGTGGCCATATTTGAGTATGAACAGAAAAATTTGATTTTTGTAAGAGAGGGTTGCAAAGAGTCTATTTTGCTTTTTGAAAATAATTTGAATTTTGATAGAGAATAGTGTGAACGGAGGTTGAATAAATAGGTAGGATATTCTTGCGGTTGAGTGGTACATCTTTTCAAATTCCATGATGGTTTTGATAACCGATACGTGTACTGTTCTGACAATCGTGGGGTGTACACACGAAATTCTAACAAAAAGAACTGTGGTAATTTAATGTGATATAACCGCTGTTTATTCTATCTTATCAATCTTTGACTAAATTTGACTGGAATGAAAACTGATGCTGAGGTCAGTTCTAGAGATAATTCAGTTCCATCAAATTATTCAGTTTTATCAAAATCTTCAGTTTGTCAGTATGAGATTGTTGATGTCAATGACTAATCTGTTAAGTGAGCGCACCCAACATAACAAAGATTAATCCCCTTGACGAATCTCTGGCTTAACTGACTTAACTAACTTTGATTATTCCCAACTCAGTTCTTAATTTGGTAAATCTTTCTTTGTCCAATGGCTTTGTAAAGATATCTGCCAACTGATCTTCAGTAGGTACATAAATAACTGTTATATCCTTCTTCTCTGCATGATCTCTTATGAAGTGGTGACGGACATCAATGTGCTTCGTCCTTGAGTGTAAAACTGGATTATCAGTAATTGCAATTGCACTTTTGTTATCACACATTATGGGAATTGTTCCTTCTTCTATCCCATAGTCTCTTAATTGCTGACTGATCCATAAGACTTGAGCACAACAACTTCCAGCTGCTATATATTCAGCTTCAGTTGTTGAAGTTGAGATTGAGTTTTGCTTCTTGCTAAACCATGACACAAGTCTATTTCCCAATAACTGACATGTACCTGATGTGCTTTTTCTGTCCACTTTGCATCCAGCATAGTCTGAATCTGAATAAGAAATCAGCTTGAATTCTCCTTCTTTAGAATACCAAATTCCGACTCCATCCGTGTCTTTCAGATATTTCGAAGTTCTTTTCACAACCGTGAGATGACTTTCCTTTAGTCTTGACTGAAATCTTGCACATACACCGACAATAAAATATATGTCTGGCCTACTTGCTGTAAGATAGAGTAAGCTTCCAATCATCATTCTATAGAGTGTTTGATCAACATCTTTACCTTCTTTGTCTTCATCTAATCTGATGTTGGTCCCCATTGGTGTAGAAATTCCAGTAGATTTCTCCATACCAAACTTTTTGATAAGTTCTCTTGTATATTTGGTTTGGTGAATGAAAATTCCATCAGCTAATTGTTTAACATGTAATCCTAGGAAATAATTTAATTCTCCCATCATACTCATCTGAAATTTGCTTTTCATCAAACTTGCAAATTTCTCACATAACTGTTCATTTTCTGATCCAAAAATGATATCATCAACATAAATTTGAACAAGTAGAGTATCTTCTCCATTCTTCATCTTGAATAAGGTTTTGTCGATTGTTCCTTTGATAAATCCATTATCCACTAGAAACTGAGATAGAGTTTCGTACCAAGCTCTTGGTGCTTGTTTAAGTCCATAGAGAGCTTTCCTTAGTCTGAAAACTTTATCTGCTTGATCTTTGATTTCAAATCCGGGTGGTTGTTGAACATATACTTCTTCTTCAAGAATTCCATTTAGAAACACACTTTTAACATCCATCTGATAAACTTTGAATTTCTTGTGAGCTGCATAAGCAAGAAATAGTCTGATTGCTTCTAGTCTTGCAACTGGTGCATAAGTTTCATCAAAGTCTATGCCTTCTGCTAGAGAGTATCCTTTGGCTACAAGTCTGGCTTTGTTTCTGATGATGTTCCCATCTTCATCAAGTTTATTTCTGAAAACCCATTTGGTTCCAATGATATTGACATGAACTGGTTTATCTACCAATTCCCATACTTGATTTCTCTCGAATTCATTGAGTTCTTCTTGCATAGCTAATATCCAATCTGGATCTTTCAAAGCTTCTTCAATTTCTTTAGGTTCTGATTGGGATAGAAAGCATGCAATCATTGCATCTAGTTGATGTCTTGTTCGAACTCCAGCTTGAGTATCACCAATAACTTGTTCTTTAGGGTGATCTCTCATCCATTGATGTGTGTGAGTCTGTATCAACTGATTTGCATTTTGTTCAACTGATTCTTCAAAAACTGGTTCTTGAACTTGTTCAACTGAATCTGAATGAAGTTGTTCAAGTTGTTGAGAAATTGGAGACTGATGCTGATCTTGATCTGAACATTCTGAAATTTGTAGTCTTCCAATGTCAACTGAAACTGTTTCTGGTGTGATTGGTAACTGAGGCTGAGAAACTGGTTCTGGTCGGTCTTCAATTGTTTAACCAGGGAAGTTTGGTTCATCAAATACTACATGTATTGATTCTTCATGCTTGAGTGTCCTTTTATTTAGTACTCTAAAAGCTTTGCTGACACTTGAATATCCTAGGAAAATTCCTTCATCAGCTTTGGGTTGAAAAACGTGAAGTTGATCTTTTCCATTATTGTGTATGAAACATTTGCTTCCAAAAGTATGAAAGTATGAAACATTTGGTTTTCTTCCATTCCAAATTTCATAAGGAGTCTTCTCATGTCTCTTGTTCATGAGAGCTCTGTTCTGAGTGTAACAAGCTGTGTTAACTGCTTCTGCCCAATATCTTTCAGGTAGTTTAGCTTCACAGATCATAGTCCTCCCAGCTTCTTTGAGTGTTTTGTTTCTTCTTTCAGCTACACCATTTTGTTGTGGTGTTCCTGTGGCAGCAAGTTGGTGTAAGACACCATTTTCTTCACAATATTCAATAATCACACTGTTGAGGAATCCAGTTCCTTTATCAGATCTTATCTTCACAACTGAAACTCCTTTTTGATTCTGAAGTCTTTTGAGAAGTTCTGTGAGCTTTTGCTTGGTTTCACTTTTCTTGGTTAGAAAGATTACCCAAGCATATCTTGAAAAATCATCTACTACCACCAATGTATATTTCTTTCCACTGATACTAATTGGTGTAATAGGTCCAAATAAATCCATGTGTAGCAATTCTAGATGTCTGGTTGTTGAATGCTGAGACTTGGTCTTGAAACTTGCTTTTGTTTGTTTTCCTTGTTGATATGCATCACATAAGCTGTCCTTCTTATATGATATCTCTAGTAGTCCAATGACTAGCTGCTTCTTAACAAGTGTGTTGATGTCATCAAAGTTGAGATGACTGAGTTTCTTGTGCCATAGCCAACTGATTTCTGATTTGGTATGCATGAGCAAACAAGTTTCAGCAACGGCAGTTGTCCAATCTACCACATACATGTTTTCCTTTCTTCTTCCGGCTAGGACAACTTGATAAGCTGATTCGCTGATGACAACGCAGAATTCTTTATCGAATGTAACTTTGTATCCCATATCACAAAATTGACTTGTGCTGAGTAGATTGTAGTGTAGTCCTTCTACATAAGATACATTCTTGATTGTAAGTCCATTTCTGATTAAGGTGCCAAAACCTCTGGTGTAACCAGGTTTATCTTTACTTCCAAAATTGACTTTTGGTCCATCATTTGCAATAAAACTACTGAGACAGTCTTTGCTCTTTGTCATGTGTCTAGAGCAACCACTGTCAAAGTACCATATATCCTGCAATGAAAATTAGAAGTTTTAGGTACCCAACTCAGTGTGGGTCCATAGGGGTCAGTTGTCAGTACAACTCTGGGAATATATCATTTTGGGATTCTTCGGATATTGTTGCACTTGTTTTCATATATGTAAGCCACACTCCCATAGTATCTATGTTCGGACTGTGTCTTACTTATATGATTTCTCAGATCTTCTGACTGAAATTTGTTTCCATGTTGATTTCTGTTATTAAAGCTAGAGTTATAACCATCATTCCTTCTGTACTGAGGTCTGGATTGACCTTTGTACTGTGACTTATGCTGAGAACTAAGATTAGTCCTCTGCTGAGTTTTGGACTGAAACTTGTGATAATTTTTCGGTTTGGAATGATTGTTATTATCAGTTTTATTAACAAATTCAGTAAAATTCCAATCATAATCAGTGGGATATAGTCTTCCTTTCCCCTTAAATGTGTGAATCTTTGAATGATTGACATTCTTGGATTTATTTTGATTGTAATTTTTTTGGTTCCTGAATTCATTGGTTTTTGTGGATCTGGCAGTTGATTTGCCGTTTCGGTTTCCAATGGAAACAGCTGATCTACCAATTGATTTACCTTTGTTGGTAGATGCCGTTGTCTTCTTAGGAAACTGATTTATCATGTGTGATACTGGCTTTACTGTTCAGCAATTTTCTCAGTTTGTGGAATTTGCCCAGCTACAAACTTAATACTAGTTTTGGTACTAGGCCCAGCAGCTTTTCTAGTTCCATTTTTTGAAGATTGCTGTGTATCAAATCCTAAACCAGTTTTGTCTCCATATGGTTTTCCTGATTTGAATCCAGTAATTGAACTTGATTGAGCAAACGATTCAGTTGCTACTGCTGATGCAGTAGGCTGATGCTGAATCTTTTCTTTATCAGTTTTAGTCAGTTTCAATATTTTTAGTTCAGACTTCAATCTTTCAACTTCAAGAATTAGACTTTCTTTCTCAGCTTTGATTGATTCATAACTGGCTTGTATGGTTCCTAGCTGATTCATCAACTCGTCAAGAGTTTCTTCTAATTCTAGATTTTTTGGATTGGAGTCAGTAGTCGAAGAACATGCATTTATCATGGAAATCTGAGCTGAAGAGTATTTAGAGTTTGATTCACATACCTCATTTGGATCTTCCATGTGTGCCATTAAAGCTGTGTCATCTGATAATCTTTCAGTACCAGCTTCATAATCTGATTCATCTCCAGCAAGGAGTGCTCTTCTACCAACTCTTCTTGGTGGAGTCTTCTTGATCAGTTCTGGACATTCAGCTTTATAATGTCCTGGTTTCTTGCAATTGAAACAGAGGTATTCAACGTCTTTTCTTTTCTCAGGAGTCCTTTTGATGAACTTTTGAGTGACTGGGTGTCCACTTTTCATTCTTCGAATTCTGTTCATCATTAGAGCCATTTGTTCTTCCATTTCATCGAATTCATGAAGTTTGTTAGATGAGTTTTCTTGATTCTCATTTGATGCTGCTGCAAGTGTTGTGGTTTTTGGTTCTTCCAGAGCTTTGATTATTGCAGCTGTGGTTGTGAAATCTTCACTGAATTCACAAGCTTTCAGATCTGAAAAGATCTTGAATGAATCTTCTACATCAAGTCTCCTGGAATCTTCCATAGCAGTGACCTTCATCTTCCAGCACATTGGTAATGCCTTCAAGATTCTTGTGTTGATGACTTCCTTTGAGTATTCAATCTTGAGTAGATCTAGTTCATCCATGATAGCACTGAATCTTGTCTCCATTTGGTCAATGGTTTCTCCAGATTTCATCTTGAAATTCTCAAACTTTTGTTTTGCAGCGGAAATTTTATTTTCCTTGATTGAATCTGTTCCTTCACAAACTAACTGAAGTTTGTCCCACATTTCTTTGGCAGTTGTGCATTCTTTCACCTTTAAGTACATGTTGCTGTCAAAAGTTCTGAGGATAAAGTCCATGGCAACATTGTTGAGATTGTTTCGCTTGCGATCAACACTAGTCCATTCGGATTTGGGTTTTGCAACTCGAACTTGCTCTCCACCAACAGTTTGCATATGAGTGATTTGAATTGGTCCATCAGTGAGTACATCCATCATTTCATCATGAGTAGCTGCTAGAAATTCCTGCATACGACGTTTATATTCGTCAAATCTGTCCATGTTGCACATAAGCATTTGTCTTGCATATTGATTGTTATCCATTGTGAGTGAGTGAATACTGACAGTAGATTAACAGGAAAACTGAGCTTTCAAAATAGAACAACTAGAGGAGATAAAGAGCAAATGATATGTTGTTAAAGAAACACTGCTCTGATACCAATTATTGGTCCCTTGGAAAGGCTAACACAAGTTTAGAGGGGGAGGGGGGTGAATAAACTTGTCCCTAAAACTGGATTTAAAGCAAATTAAGGTTCAGTTAAAAACTTGTGTAGAGTTGAGCTGAAAAAGCTGAGATTAAGTCAAACTGACTTAAGCTGAAACTGAGTCAACCGGCAGCGGATAAGATTTTAGCCTTTGTTGATCTTATTATTCTATTATGAAAACTGAGTGTTGTGAACTGAATTCTGGTGAATGTCAGTTGTGACTGTTAGGTGTATAACAATCAAGTATCACAATGTTGTAAGTAAAGGCTGAATAAATAAATAAATGTGTAAAGTAAATAAGGCGGATATTATAGAGGTTCCAGGTGGTGTAATCCTATACGTCCTCTCTTCCCCTGTGGTGCGGAGGAAAATTCCACTAGAACTTCTTGAGGTGAACTGTTACAAAAAGTCCTAAACAATAGTCCTTTGCTAAACCCTAGCTTCACTATCTAAACAGTTGTAAAACAGGTAGAATTGCTACTCTTAAAATGCTTGAACCATTGGTCCTTAGAGGTTAGGATTGCCTCTTCACCAGCTACCACCACAAACACAGTCTACCCGACTGCTTGTCACAACTGTCCTTGGCGAAACCTTCCCGGTTTGCTTCACAGTCTAAAACCTTTGATGTAGAATCAAGGTTGGGATGAGAATCAATAAATTGATTCTTGTTTGTGGTTCTTCAAAGTGTTGAATTCTTGATAAATTCTTTGTAGCTTGAACACTTGAAGAAATAATAGATATGATCTTGTTATAGTTCAGAGATGATAGCAATTCGAAAAGAATAAACTGATGCACAAAATTGCTTGTTGATTCTTGTATATGCTCTGTTCTTCTTTTTTTGTTGTTGGTGCAAAGTCTTCTATTTATAGTGTGAAGTCCAACGTTCATCTGGCTTCAATTTGAATTGTATCAACGTCTATCTTGCAACGGCTATATTTACTGACCGTTTTGTTGTGTCAGTAACTCATCCAATGAAATTGTTTTCTTTACAACGTTCGACTGTACTTTCAGTTTGTGGGATGGCTGACTTAAAACTGAGTTTCCTTATCATTTTTGTACTGAGTTTTTCATTTGTCAGTTTCCTAACTGACTTGGAGCATTAACTGAGATTTTACTCTTCTTCAAATATAAGTACTCCAGTTTTCATCTGATTATAATTGACTTAATCAGAGTACACCATGAGTCATTATCATCTAAGAATTCATTGTGCTTATGATTCTTAGGTCTTCATACAAGATCCATAAAGTCAGTTCAGGTCACCACAATCTTGCCTGAAGTCCAACTTTACAGTCTCGACTCGTAATCTTCATAACTGAGTTTGAGCCCTCAGTTCTTCATTCTTCAATAACTGAGTTTGAACCCTCAGTTCTTCATTCTTTTAGATAAGTCAACTGAGTCTGTAACTCTCAGCGAACTTACCTTCTTCAGTTTCATGTAGGTGTATTCTGAGTCAGTTTGCTTGTCTCGATGATTTCCAGTTTTCAGTTTTACGACACACTAACAATTACAGTGCTTGTCTGATGTAACCTATACAAAAATCAGACTCTAGTAAAACTTATACATTCAGTTCTAGACATCTTTTAGCTTTCTACTATAACAGCTGGCTTCAGCACTTCATCAATGGGGTTAAGATAATATTTTAACAAATAAGATGAATTATCATCAAAACATAAATTTTATTTCCAACAAGATCCATTACTGATCCAGTATCAGTTTGTCTATTTGAAGTAACTGTCCATCAGTTATTTCCGATACCAACAATTGGTATCAGAGCAAATCTTCCTTTTGGAAGAGATCCGAATTGTTACTGCTCAAGGAGATAATTGTGCATCATTTATTTGTTCGAAGCATCCAGTTGTTGAAGACCCCTCACTGTATCAGTTCACTTAGTTTCAATGTCTACATCTAGAGCTAGAAGTTGGCTTACTCACCCCTAACTAATTGCTTGCAAAATATATCTGATTTTCAGGATCAAATGTTTGAAAGGTTCAGTGCGACAAATTTACATACAAATCCAAAACCTCAACTCAGTGATGATGTGGATACAAACTTCAATGATCATATTAACGAATCCAGAGGAGTTCCATCACTAAGAGACCTCTCAAAAGAAGAAGGAAATGAGTTGTTGCAAGTGATTGTTGATATAGAAGATTCATCACAGCAACAAAAGAGTGTACATTCGAATCCTAAAACTTCATCAAATCATCAAGGAAAGGTACATTCTTCAAATGAGTTATCATTTGCTGAACTCAGTCTGAGAAACTCTGATCTTGTCAAGGTAACTGAAAAACTTACGAAGAAACTAAAATTAAAAGACAGGGAACTTGACAAAGCAAAAGATTGGAAAGAGTTTCTTGAAACTGAGGTGTCAAATCTAGCGGAAAGATTAATGTCTAATAAATTTGACAAAAGCAATGATAATCCCCCACCCGTACCCAATCTTGAGACTTCAAAAGGTATAAACTTTAGAAATCAAGATACTGGAAGATCTAGTGGATTACACAAGGAAACTAAAAATGTTAATTCTAAAAGAATTCTTGTGAAATCAACTAAGATTGAGCGTAATGGTTTATCCAGAAAAGAGTTGAGAAGGTTTAATTCTCTCAACAAAGAACTGAAAGTAATACTTCAGTAACTAACTCAGCCGGACCCAAAAAGGTATGGTACCGAAGAAAACTTAAACTGTTTTGCAGGAAAAGTCAGTTCACATTGCAAAATCCTCAGAAAACCGACTTCTATACAAAACTGAAAAGGCAAAGGCCGATGAAGGACAAATTGGTCAAAAGAAGTAAACTTTCCAACTACCATCTGATGTTTGGGCTGACATGACAAATCACTCAAAGCCACGTGTCAATCTAGGAGAAAAAGTAGATGTACATCCCTACATAATCCCATTGATTATGACACGACTCTTATTTGAAAACGATTGCTAAACAATATCTTGACGAAATCCTGATCACCCAAAATCAAGCATTCAAGGATTCCTAACTCAAAAATCAATGGAGCAATACCACATCGACGATGGAATCACCACGAGCATGGACAATTTCTGTCAAAGATTCTCACACTCCACCCTCTCAACTCGAATTGTTAGCAAAATCAAAAAGGTTTGAGGACTGGAGAACTTGATTGATACAAAGGTCACTTCTTTATGCCCAGAAACAATCAAGGAATTTTACAAGAATGCAGTATTCACCAACGAGGGAAAAAGCTTCAGGACAACTGTTCAAGATAAAAGCTTCACCGTTGATGTACAATTACTTTCCCTGGTGTTTGGTCTAGACATAATTGGAGATTCTTCATCTTTCACATTCGGAAATGAAGAAAAGAGCAAACTTTGGAACGTCACTGAAATCAACAAGAATGAGAAGAATTTCATCGGATCTGTCTATCAGCAGAAACAAGAGTTTGCATTCCTGACGATTCTACTCACCAAAAATGTCATCGGTCATGCCAGGAATTTCTACACTCTCTCAATAGACAAACTTAAGCTGATCTATGCCATCTGGTTTGAGGAAAGATTTGATTGGAACAAGTTTGTTCTCAATCATTTGATCAAACAGATTTCGGATGAAAAGGAGAAAGCACAAGGAAAGAAGCCTTCAGGAGAAAAGTTCTTACCGAAAAAAGGATTTACTTACATAGTGCAAAGAATACTAGATCATTTCTCCATCTCAAAATTCACAGAAATCAAAGCAAAACTCAAATCAGTGTCCACTGGGACAAAGAACGAAAAATCATTGAAGAAGAAGAATGGAGAGAAGTTTCAGTCTCCAGTTCAAGTGGAACTGTGAATCTAGACGAAAGAACCCTGAGAAGGCAGAAGAGGATGTGGAACAAGCTTTAGTCAAAGAAAACTGAAACTGAGGACGTAATTGAAATTGAGGATGAAACTGAAGATAGTGAATCTTCAACTGAGTTGTACATTGAAAAGCAAAGAGAAGCTGTGGAAGACGCTGAATTTTGTGAAGCTGAGTATGAAAAGGAACTGACAGTTCGTGATACTCATTTTTATTATCCTGAAACTGGCTCCTCATCGCAAGTTCATAAGGCATCCACAAGCAGATTGGCAACTGAAGAATCTCAACCTCCTGAAACTGTAACTGAAGAAAAACTGAAAGGATGGGAAGAGACCATTGAAAGTGTGATGCAAACTCTACAGCAGCAGATCTTTGAATTACATGATTTCAGTGGAAGATCACATTTCTCAGGTCTATTCAAATACTCTAACCTCATCACCATCCGTACGTTATTTGAAGATTGCTATAGCTTATCTTCAAATAAGGGGGAAGATAAAGCCGGTGATGAAGTTAAAAATAAAGCTGGTGATGAAGTTGAAGGTGATGTTGTCAATACTGAAAAGGCCTATGCCCTACAGTTGATTAATGAACAAGATGAACAAATAGACTCTGATCTACAGACTATTGATCTACTGTCTGTTCAAAAGAATGAAGAAGCAATTGACATTCTGATCGAAGAGTTGGTCAAAGAAGAGACCTTCACAGAAACAAGGACTGAAGAAGATGAAGAAACCGCAGTCAAAGTTGTGCTGAATATCATGAAGAAACTTGCTATCTGTGTCAGATTGAAAGCTTCTCTAAAAGAAGCAAAAGATGCATGGACAAGAACTGAGGGGGAAAAGACTAAACAGAAGGAATCTAATCTTATTTCAGAGGAAGAAGAGAAGGTGATGAGTGAAGAAATCAAAGAGATCTTGGTAAAGTTTAAAGCTGGTAACAATGAAGAGGCAAATCAATTGCTAAATGAATATTTAGAGATCAAGCCTAGATATGGTGAAACAGAAGAAGAAGGAAAGGCAAGAAGACTTCTGGAGACAAAAAGGAGTATCTTTGTTGGAAAAAAACTGATGAATTTGGAAAAAGATAATCTGTAATACTTTTGTGTAACTCAGTTTATTGTGACTTAATTAACTCAGCTGTTCTAGTTTGTTATTCTAATTTGATTTGTTATGATTTCTTGCGTTATTCTTTTATTACTGCTTTTAGGGAGGGTTATGATACATCATAAAAAATGGGGAAATTGTTGGAAATATTATTTATGTTTTGATGATGATTCGTCACAAAATTAGACAAATCACTTACAACCCATGATGATGAAGTCATAACTAACTGTTATAGTGCATAATAAAAGAAGAAGCAAGAAATGGTCTAGAGATAAATGTATAAGTTCTATCTAGAGTCTGAACTTTGTATAGGTTGTTTCAGACAAGTATTGTAATAGAATAGGAACTAGGCGAACAGCTGAGTCACAACAATAAAACTGAGTTATAGCAAGAAAACTGAATATGCACATGAATAACTGAGGGTTCAAACTCAGTTATGCTAGAACTGAAGAAGATAAGTTCGCTGAGGGACACAGACTCAGTTGGCTTATCTAGAAGACTGAAGAACTGAGGGACACGGACTCAGTTATAGAAAACTGAAGAACTGAAGTGGCAAACTCATTTAGAAGCTGATTAAGTCGTGACTATAAGTCAGGATTCAGGCAAGTCTGTGGTGACCTGAAAATGAGTTATAGATCATATAAAACTGAATAATCTTAAGGACAAAGATTATCAGTTACCTGGATAAGAAGAAACTGATTGGTGTACTCTGACTTAGTCAATTAAAGTCAGATGTTAAGGTACTCAGTTTTGAAGAAGAGTAGAAAACTGAGTTAAGGTCTTGTTAAATTTAAACTAACTATACGACAAAAGATCGTACATGTGAACGTTGGCTAAACGACAAGTGTAACGGCTACAAGAGCTAGTGACCGTTACATCACCCCTATAAATACACAAGAGAATCACTCAAAAAAAGATATAGAGAGGAGGATCAGAAAAAGAGCTTTACAAGAATATATTCAAAGATCCAAATCCAGATCCATAGAATTAGATCTTATATCTAGAAAAAAGGGAAGCCAATGGAATTGCCTTGAAGACTTCAAAGGAAGATCCAGTAACCCATTGAGGGGGAAAGAAGGCATCTTGGAGCTACAGAGTCAGATCCAGAAGAATCAGACAGCTCACTGAATTAATCCTTGATTAATTCTAAACCTAACCTTTGTAAAAAGGGTTGGTTGTGCATAGTTTGAAGAGAGCAATTCTACCTTTCTTCATACAGTTGCAACTTAGTTGCCACAGCTGTTGGAGCAGTCTGAGGACTGTGTGTTGGTATTAGTGGTGAGCTGGTGAAGGAGCAATTCCACCTCCAAAAGATCAGTGTGCAGGATGAAGGGAGCAATCTCACCTTTCTTCATTTTGTGTAGACAGTGAAACTAGGGTGTCGTGAAGGACTGTCATAGTGCTAGGATTTTGTAACGGTTATCTCATTATTCTAGTGATACCTCCTACGCCACAGGAGAAGGGGAGACGTATGGGATTACACCACCTGGAACTTCCATAAACAAATCTTGTGTTGATTTACTTTATGCATTTGTGTTTGTTTTATTTATTGTGTTATCACTCTGCAAACACTAGACACTGAGTCAACATAGAACTGATACATAGAGAGTCTTAGAACTTAACTAACACATTTATTGCACTAAAGGCTAGTTTTATCCGCTGCCAGTTAACAAGACTAAATATAAATCAGCATTGACTTATATTCAGTTGAGCTAACTGAACTCCGCAGAAGTTAAGGGACAGGAACAAAACTGAACTAAAGATCAGTTTGATTTTCAGAGAAACTCAGTTCCTGGGGCTTTTCCAGTTCAGGATTAGTGTTTGGTGACAAGTTTATTCACCCCTCCTCTAAACTTGTGTTAGCCTTCCTAAGGGACCAACAGTTTCTCAAGGGTTGCAGCCCCAGAATCAGGGTCTGGAACAGGGTCAAGAATATGGGCTGGTTCAGAATCAGTCTCAGGGGTTGCAGAATCAGAATCAGGAAGTTGTTTTCATTCAGGAGCAGGTTGTACAGACTTCTGGAGTGCAACTTCACAGGTTAATGTTTCTTTGCCCCAATTTGGAGGTACTCCTGCTGTTCCTAATACTACCTATACCACCCCTTTGACCATTAACTACACAGCTCCATCCATCCCTCATTACAGACCCACCACCAATAACAAAGTTCACCCCACTGCATATCCATCTGCCACTTTCCACCCCCAAATTCCAATGACCTACTCATCGCAGCCAACCCTACATCCTCATTATGACTATGCTTCTCTTCCCACTACGTATATGCCCCAGTATTCAGCTCACCCCACCCGGACAGCCTATACTTCGTATAGCACTCTACCTCAGCCGCCACCTATTAACACCACCGTTCAAACCATAGCAAACTATCAACCCTACTACTCAGCTCCTCCACCACCACCTAACCAAAGATACCATCCTTACAAACCATCAGTTGACACACATATGCCACCTCCTCCACCACCAACTACCGGGTACCCTACTGCTTACCCCACCGCACCTAGACCCTTGCAGTATGCACCAGTACCCCCGAATAGGGAGGAACAGGAAGAGGCACAGAGGTTTATAAACGTTCAAAAATCAGGAGTTAAGCAGTTTGATGGTCAGACGGCTACTATTGAGGTAGATAGTTGGTTGAAGATGGTTGAAAGAAGCTTCAAACAGATGAGGTTACCGGTGAATAAGTGGGCCAACTTGGCCAGTTCTTTATTGATTGGAGCACCCAAGAATGGGTAGATATGATAGAGGATACGAGAGGAAAGATTGATGATTGGGAAGAATTTAAGGGAGCCTTCATCGATCAGTTTTTCCCTACCGCATTGAGAAATGCTAAGGCTAGAGAGTTTCTTTTCTTACGTCAGAGAGGTATGTCAGTAATGGAATACCAAAGGAAGTTCTATGAGTTGGGAAAGTATTCCCCCAACACTATTGCGACTGAGGAAGCTAAGATTGATAAGTTCATGGAAGGGCTAAACAAGGACATAATGGATAAGTTGATTAGCAACAAGCCAGATACTATGAAGGAGTTGATGGACACAAGTTTGAGAATTGAGATTCATAATGCGAAACCGAGCGTCATGGTAGGTCAGAAGAGGCCTTTTGAGGCGAGTCAGAACCGCAGGCCAGCACAACAGCAGAACTACAAGAGGGCTCCAGCTAGACCGTCAGCCCCACCAGCAGCAGCGACACCGCCTTGAACTAAGTGTGGCAAATCTCATGTTGGAGAGTACCGTGTTGGCACAGGAGCGTGTTTTCATTGTGGTAATACATGTCACATTGTTAGAGATTGCCCAGTGAGGAGGAACACTCAGACTCCAACATCTACAGCTTCTAGGCCACCCTCAGGGAAAGTTAGGCCGTCAGGACCTACCAGAGTTTTTGCACTGGATGCAGAAGCATATGAGTCAGATGAGGCAGTCGTCACAGGTACTTTTAAAAGTTTTTGGTTCCTTTCAGTATGTGTTCTTAAGTGTGCAATTTTGTTGCTTGAATACATGTTGTTTTCCCTGCCTACTAGGTTCTATACAAGTAGGAGGTTTACTTGTGTCTGCTTTGTTTGACACTGGCGCTTCAAACACGTTTGTGTCAACTAAGGTAGACGAGCAACTTAGGATGCCTTTTGGAAAGTTAAGGAAGCCCTTAAAGATTAATACCCCATTAGGAAAGTCTTCTAAGGTTGATCAGATGGTTCCTCAATGCAAGATACAAGTTGGTGAGTACAGATGTGAACATGAGCTGATTGTGTTGGATTTATCAGGCTTTGACGTCATTCTAGGAATGGATTGGTTGTCAAAGAATCATGTACATCTGGATTGCAAGGATAAGAAGGTGATGTTCAAAGAACCAGGCAAATCTTCTATCACTTTTCAAGGTAATGCCAAGAATTCAAGTGTTAGGAATTATCCGATAATTTTTGCACTTAAGGCAGTCAAGACAATTCAAGCAGGATGTGCTACTTTGTTGTTTTTCGCGGTTGATACATCGAAGAATGGACTAGAGTTAAAAGACATCCGTATAGTGAATGAGTTCCCTGATGTGTTTCCAGAAGAGTTACCAGGAGACACGCCAGATAGAGCTTTCGAGTTCACCATAGAACTGATTCCAGGAGCAGGACCAGTTTCTAAAGCTCCTTATAGGATGGCACCAGCTGAGTTAAAGGAGTTGAAAGAGCAGCTTGCTGAAGGATGCAGGTTCTTAGATCTAAACGAGTTAGATCTACGCGCAGCGGATGGATCACGACTTATACATCACAATACATAATTAAAGGACTTAAACTACTACAAGGGGGTTAAGAACATGTTACCAATAGTAGGAAGAGAAGCCAAGATCTTCCGATGTGTTCTCCAAACGGCGGTTGGTGGACACCCTTCTTGATACACGAACCTCCTCGATATGCAACACCAAGAAAAACTCCAAGTTTTTCTTCTTCTAAAACTCAAGACAAGAAAAACAATTTTTTTTCTCTCTTTTGTATGAAGTGGGGCGAAATTTTTCTATGTCTTGCACTTGGAATAACTCTTCTTTTATAGGAGAGTAAATCCTTGGTCTCCAAGTATTAATGAATTAAATAAATAATTAATTAAACAAAATAAAAAGATATTTTCATTAATGACTAATTGTGACATGTATTGACCAATAGGAAATCAAATAACAAGTCATCCAACCAATCACATAACAAGAATATCTTTTATTTTCCATAACACAAGAACATTAATTCTTGTGCTGAAAGAGACATAATAGGCGCCACTTATTAGGGTTAAAAGCCCACATAAAATGTCTTTTATGTGTATTATATTATTTAGCCCAACTAAATAATATCCATGCATATCAATTAATTAGCCCAGCCAATTAATTATCACTGAGGCCCAAATAACAAGATTATTAGTCCGAATTACAGAAGCCACATCGGGGACCATGGACTTATAACCAGTAGCTCCAATTAATTAATTATTCATCGAACAGAATAAGTACATTAATTATTAATTCCGGGATTACGCCACCATAAACCCGAAATTGAACTCTACCGATTATAGATGTATACTTATACTCAACCCATAGAGTGAATAAGCGTCCATTGATATAATCACTACATGCGGATTAACCCTCCATAGACTGTCCATTCTGAGTGGGAAGTTTCCGTGAACCCGACTCAGAATATCTTATCCTTATTTACCATCAACCCCCTGATGATCAATTAGTGCTCATATCTGACTAGTAGCTAATTAGTCAAATGCGAACTCCCGGGATCGATCACTTTCTTAGGGCTAACAAATAAGGGGACTGTCTCTCTACTTCCCGCAGGAAGGAATGGATTCCATGTCTGTGAAAATCAGAACTACTCACTCATCTGAAGATAGTGCCAATGAGAAGTGGCTTGGAACACATTATTTAAGTGAACCGTAACTAACACATCAAACACTACCCCGGGACAAAGAGCACCCTGTGATCACCTCAGGATTAAGGTTGATCCATATATGATCATCTAATGATTTAATAAGATTCCTCGATTATGGAATTATATCGAGAAAAACAGATTAAATCGGTCCAGTCCAATATGAATGCCATCATATATAAATGTCCCACATAGGTACTCTCTTCCGACAGTCCGGATAAGACTATCACACCCTAAGGTGTTCTGGGCGCATTATTGGTGTTTTAATCAAGAGACCCTAAACTCTGATTAAGTTCACCACGGACTAACAGTTTAAGTATACCACCACTAACTCAATCCTCACGTGTAATCGATACACTGAGTTAAGTGGTTACATACATATATACTTAGGGTTTGCAGCAGTGTATTACTTTACAAGCACAAAGCAAGTAATAAGGTGAGATAAAATCTGTCATCCATTGTTAAAAACAATTACACAAATTGTCTTTCGGGCACTACACCTAACAATCTCCCGCTTGCACGAAATGACAAGTAACGATTGTTTTAGAGCACACCCTTTCTTATCTTATTCACAACACTCTCCCACTTTCTCTAAAAGCAGATGAGACATATCCATCAATGCCGTACCCTCCAAGCACTCGACTTGGTATACTGATTAGTTAGGTTGTCGACTCGAGATTATCTTTAGGATTGAAACGTTGTCGGTCCTTCCAATCAGGCGGTACTCTCTCTCAATATGCTTTTGACTTCTTGTGACTGAGAAGATCCTTCTAAGCTATCTCTTCACTGTTTTCACAATAGAGTGATATCGGCTTATCTGACCTGGAATTGCTCCCAGACCAAAAAGGAAATTCTAAGCACTATGAGTAAAAACTGAGCCCGAGATCAACTTAATGATCATCCTTAATCTGACTACAAGTCAGAATCAGTGTAGTCAACCATATTCAAGTTTTCACCTGAATATACAAGCATATGATTCCTCATTTTCTAATGATACTTGAGGACGTACTAAACCGCTACTTATTGCTCGAATCCAAGATTCGATTACTATTGACTTGTGATAACCTGACTTGCCATTATCCAAGAGAGACTCTATCCCATTTTCTCTTTATCCGAAGATTTAGAGAATCATTCCTGAGAGGTAGGGTAGGACTACTCTCGATGAATGTTGCATACGTATATGCATGATCGTCTTATTCAATAAGATAGGTGGGATAGCCAATGACTCATTGTCGTGAATTTGACCAAATCAGATTCTTAGAATATAGTCCAATTCTCTCATCCAGAGAATCTTGGCCTGTCAGTTTCCGACTTCAGATAGCACACACATGTTGTTTCCAACTGTTTCAGTGTTATTATTCATGAACACTAATACTACTATTTTACCAATATTGATACCCAGTCTACAAAAGACTTATCAATATTCTGGTCAAGTCCACATATTTTAAAACATGCGACTTTTAATGACTGGGAGGTTCTCTTACATCCACAAAGGACATAAGTCCCGGCAGTCAACCTGCCATTTGTTCTAACCAAGACCCTTCTATTCCGAATGAATCCAGACTCTGTTTTACGGCTAGAAAGTCTCAGGGAATCACCCCTATTTTCTGCTTTCTAACGAAATCTAGCAAGACTGAGTGGTGAGAGAGTTCAAGGTCTGGTTAACTCTCTCCTTTTTAGGGAATCACCCCTAGACCACTCAGCTTTGTGCTGAAAGTTAAACTTTCCTATTCATTCGACTCTTTTCGGCGTAGGACCAATTACTCCCACTGGGCCTGAGACACTCAGGTCGTTCTACAAGAGGCTGAACAGAACTGGAGTACCAAAACTCCATTCACAGGGATAAGGTTTTCGAACCAACCTCTCTAATAAGAATCCTATACAGCCCACAAAGAGCCACAGGTTATCAATCACCTCAGCAGACTATAAAGTCCACAAAACCATAATGGGTCAATGGTTAAACCATACTCCCACTGCGTTCTGGGTGGATTGATATTCTGATCTAGTAGTATTTATCAGTGTAACCACCAACAACCCGATGTTGGACATGGCCTGACTAAATCAGATAGTAACTTCTTAGAGTAACCGTACTCCAAGTTCTAAGGTTGTTATCTACGTATTCTTTCAGAAAAGGTGTGACAGTCCAACCGTCACTTTCTGATCTCAAGAATCTTAAAACCAACCTTCACTCGTGACATTAAGATATTTCACAAACAGTCATAATCTGAATGTATGCACAAAATCTCCAGTCCTACCTTCAAGCATTAAGTGCTAAATGCTTATATTTACGGAAGTGGTGTGAACAAGCATCTTCTAGGTAGACTTCTCGGTTTACATAATAATGTTAACCGTTATTTTGCAACAATATCTTAATCGAGTTAAGCAGTGTATTGTAGCACATAAATAACTATGCAAGGCGAGGCTACAGTTTCTTCCTCAGTGAAAATCATTCCATTAGGAGGCAGGCCGAGCATCAGTCCCAAGACTATGCGATAGCCTATTTCTGAGTATGGAATACTTTATTCTCTGCCAAAATCAGAGACTCCTCCTCGTATTCTTTTGATAAACTAAATCGCGTTTCGAGTAGTTATCAGACAAAATGTCACCACTCAAAAACTCCCACTAGCTTGTGTCTCTCACTAGACCCCGAAGGTCATGATGAACAAGCTATGTTACCCCTTCAAATCTATTACCCTCTCCCGATTGAAAGGAAACTTAGTCATTGTTCCTTTGAGATAGTGTTCCTAGACTTGGAGATAGGAATCACCCTTAGCCAGTCGTCAGGTCTTATCTCTAGGATATATGCAATAATTAATAGATATTGAAGGGTCGTTTATCTTAATACAGAAACCTTTTACCTTTAATAGTTTTAGATGTGTTACACATACCTATTCAGCTTTTCTTAGTGGTTCTGTCTTTATCAAACAAAATTCCGAGTCACAGATTCATACTACAAATGTCATCTTCACTTTGTTTAAGGCAACTGTAATATCGAGATGAAAGTGAATCCATTTGTTTCAACGAATCTGTAAACAGAAAAATAAATTTTTCTGTGATATTCAAGGAAAGAATCCGAAATTCATTTCCTTATATCACTCTCACTATTATAGCTGAAATAACTGCCCGTTGTCTACTTTATTAATTGTTAATGCAAAGCTCTCTTGTTCTTCCAAAGAACTTAGCTCCTGAGTCGAGTTACTCGGTTAAGAAAGTTGCTAAGGATTCATTAGTTAGTGATCCGAAATCACTTTCCTTATCCTATACTTTCTTTACTTAATGTTTCGGTTTAGCCTCAAAATTTTAGTTAAGATGATTAACGCTTATAGAAATTCTTTCCCATTCTTAACTTTCCTTAAAAGGAAATAGTCTTGAACTAGCAGTTCGTTTGAGTAGACACTACTCGTGAACTGTGGGATGTCTAATGAAAGCGTTACCCAGTGGGACTAATTTTCTAATAAATTAGAAAAACATAAGATGAAAGCTCCCACTAGTTTCTCGGTTCCAAATACCGTCTACCTAGCGACACTTTAATTGATGATTCTCCAATTTTTCTATTAGAATATTTCTCGTGTAGACACTACACAATTAAAATTCACTAGAAGAATTTTATCGTCCCAATCATCTTTCAAACTAACTATGGTTGTCTCTCGTTCAACACGAGTGACAGCCGTGACATACTTATTTACGTCACTTAAGTCTTGAAGGCTCAAGAGAAATATCTCTTCCGAAAAATTAATCGCATGTAAGATCAATAAGTACAACGTTCTAGTTACTTACCACTTTTTAACGAAGTCATTACTAGTCAATTTTACACTAGCAGTCTAGCACCCTAGAGAGATATATAAATAGTTGTAAATAAAATTGACAGAAAATAAATCCAAATCATACACTACTAATAAATTTTAGGAACATAAACTAAGTACTTATAGTCTATCCTACCGTTCCAAGGATTTAATCTAACGCCTCAGTGCCGCCTTAGGGTAGGTCAAAGAGGTTTCGATTAATATTGAAGATCATATTGAGAATCGAACATCTCATTTGTGATCGTCAATCACCTTTCCTTTTTCAGCCAAGGTACTACCAAAAATATCCTTTATGAGTGTGACCTATTGTCTCAGATTTTTAGGTAGACCCCGAGTGTGCCGCCTTATGGTCGGTCAGTGACCCGGCGAGTACCCAAAATCCTATCCTTTCGGAGACCAAGCCTTGAATTTTGATAGCGGTGAAGGCCTTCCTTAGGGAGGCCGGTCCCAGGCCGGCACGAGGCGTCACCATTCTCTCACGTTGCTTGTGTCAACAATAGAGGCCGTGGGGTCGGCTGTCGCCTCTCCCGCTCCCACTCAATATTTTGAAAAAGTGGTGGGTTTACTGTTCATGTTTTTGGACTTTATGTTACATTAAGGATCAATAAATCATAGGCCCGAATGTTGTCGGTTATGTAGGCTAGCCCACCCGACCTATTCGTTAGAACATATGTGGCCGTCGGACGGGTCAAGGCTAGGAGAGCTCCATTGAGCCGTAGTGGCTCTTCGGATGGCTCAGTATTGCCAGACCCCCGTGCAAACGCCACACGTGGAGGGTGAAGTCGATTGAGCCGTAGCTATTGTTGACCACCCAACCGTGGTTAAACCACTTTCGAACCTGTTTGCCCGTGATTATCCAATCCTTAAACATCAAACATTCACGTAGACACTACGGAACAAAAACGTAATCTCGTCTTAGGTAAGGTGGAATTCACCAAGAATCCAACACCTTAACCACGGGGTTTCGGGATTTTACTCCTTATGCTTTCGCAGAGTGGAATTCACAGAAAATCCATCACCCAACCTCGACGATTGAAAAAACCCGTGTTCATCGGTTTTTACCCTAATTAGTTTCTAATTAATATCAAACAATTAATTAAAACTAATCGTGTGTTTTATACATGCCTAACTAATTCCTCGAATTAATTTCTACATGTATGCATATGGAGTGGAATTAATGATATGTTCTACTCATACAATCTACACATGTATACTAGTGCGGAAAATAAACACCGAGATGGACCGTTGCCACCCCCGTAACTAATCTAGTCGAAAATAAATTAAAACCATAATCTGCAGCTGTTTAGAATCTTCGACGATCGGCATATCAAACGAACTCGGATCAGGACGAAACTTTCCAGATCTGATCTTCATTCTTCGGACTTCAAGATGGACGGTTGGATCGGAGCTTTGACTTGTCCATCTTCCTCAGTGAGCCGCCCAACTTGCTGCTGAAACAGACTCTTACAGCAGCGCATCATTTACTTCCCGAGGCCGATCCAGGATCAAGATGAATCCCGATCGTCCTGAAAATTTTATCTCACGTCCAAAACTCCATGATTATCGATCTGACCGGTCGGATATTTGTTTCAACAGTCCAATACTTTCCAGAAAATCGAGGAAGTCACAGTTAGGGTTTCTGTGAATCCTGCGTTTTTCTGTTACAGCTGCCTCTTCTCATCAATGAACGGACATCCAAACGGATTCTGATCGACGCCAAATTTTGTGGGATTGTTCATCAACATCAAATCTTGATTATGACCGGAGGGATCTTTGTTTTAACGGCTCAAACAACGGAAAAAATTAAAAGACTAAACAGCTAATGTACAGATCTATTTTCTGGAAATTAAAATTGCAATAACAATAAATTACATAATTTCCTATACTCATATGAACGAATTTTCATCGTTTATATGAGTTTACAATAGATCTAACGGGTAAACAGTGCCAACCCCCAATCCATCTCTTCAACCATAGCAATTAATCATTATCAATGCATAAAACAATAAATAAAATTTACCTACATGCAATTCCACTCCTTTAAATCGTTTAATTATGATTATGACTATATAAATCGTGGAACCTGGCTCTGCTACCACATGAAGGATGCAGGTTCTTAGATCTAAACGAGTTAGATCTACGCGCAGCGGATGGATCACGACTTATACATCACAATATATAATTAAAGTACTTAAACTACTACAAGGGGATTAAGAACATGTTACCAATAATAGGAAGAGAAGACAAGATTTTCCGATGTGTTCTCCAAACGGCGGTTGGTGGACACCCTTCTTGATACACGAACCTCCTCGATATGCAACACCAAGAAAAACTCCAAGTTTTTCTTCTTCTAAAACTGAAGACAAGAAAAACAATTTTTTTTCTCTCTTTTGTATGAAGTGGGGCGAAATTTTTCTATGTCTTGCACTTGGAATAACTCTCCTTTTATAGGAGAGTAAATACTTGGTCTCCAAGTATTAATTAATTAAATAAATAATTAATTAAACAAAATAAAAAGATATTTTCATTAATGACTAATTGTGACATGTATTGACCAATAGGAAATCAAATAACAAGTCATCCAACCAATCACATAACAAGAATATCTTTTATTTTCCATAACACAAGAACATTAATTCTTGTGCTGAAAGAGACATAATAGGCGCCACTTATTAGGGTTAAAAGCCCACATAAAATATCTTTTATGTGTATTATATTATTTAGCCCAACTAAATAATATCCATACATATCAATTAATTAGCCCAGCCAATTAATTATCACTGAGGCCCAAATAACAAGATTATTAGTCCGAATTACAGAAGCCACATCGGGGACCATGGACCTATAACCAGTAGCTCCAATAATTAATTATTCATCGAACAGAATAAGTACATTAATTATTAATTCCGGGATTACGCCACCATAAACCCGAAACTGAACTCTACCGATTATAGATGTATACTTATACTCAACCCATGGAGAGAATAAGCGTCCATTGATATAATCACTACATACGGATTAACCCTCCATAGACTGTCCATTCTGAGTGGGAAGTCTCCATGAACCCGACACAGAATATCTTATCCTTATTTACCATCAACCCCCTGATGATCAATTAGTGCACATATCTGACTAGTAGCTAATTAGTCAAATGCGAACTCCCGGGATCGATCACTTTCTTAGGGCTAACAAATAAGGGGACTGTCTCTCTACTTCCCGTAGGAAGGAATGCCATCATATATAAATGCCCCACGTAGGTACCCTCTTCCGACAGTCTGGATAAGACTATCACACCCTAAGGTGTTCTGGGCGCATTATTGGTGTTTTAATCAAGAGACCCTAAACTCTGATTAAGTTCACGACGGACTAACAGTTTAAGTATACCACCACTAACTCAATCATCACGTGTAATCGATACACTGAGTTAAGTGGTTACATACAGATATACTTAGGGTTTGCAGCAGTGTATTACTTTACAAGCACAAAGCAAGTAATAAGGTGAGATAAAATATGTCATCCATTGTTAAAAACAATTACACAAATTGTCTTTCAGGCACTACACCTAACACTTGCGGATATATTGGAGAAGAAGATCATCATGCCGAGTACTTCACCGTGGGGAGCTCCAGTGTTGTTTGTGAAGAAGAAAGACGGGAGCATGAGGATGTGTATAGACTATAGAGAGTTGAACAATCTCACTATTAAGAATAAGTTTCCACTCCCGAGGGAAGAAGGTATACTCTAAGATTGATTTAAGGTCGGGTTATCACCAGTTTAAGGTTAAGGAATAAGATATTCCTAAGACAACGTTCAGCACTAGATATGGGCACTACGAATTCAGAGTTATGCCATTTGGCCTCACAAATGCACCTTCGGCATTTATGGATCTTATGCAAAGAGTCTTTATGCCATATCTGGATCAGTTTGTTATAGTGTTCATCGATGACATTCTGATTTACTCTAAGGACGAGGAAGAACATAAGAAGCACTTGAGGATTGTTCTTCAAACTTTGAGAGATGAGAAGTTGTTTGGGAAGTTCAGTAAGTGCGAGTTCTGGTTAGACCAAGTGAGTTTCTTGGTCATGTCATCTCAGGTGAAGGAATTAAAGTGGTTACAGCTAAGATTGAAGTGGTAGTTAAGTGGCCTAGACCTACTACAGTGTCAGAGATTCGGAGTTTCCTAGGTTTGGCAGGCTACTATAGGCGTTTTGTACATGATTTCTCAAGAATAGCAGTGCCACTTACAAGTCTCACTCGAAAAGGAGTGAAATATGAATGGACTAAGGAATGTGAAGAAGCGTCTCAGATTCTTAAGAAGAGATTAACCACAACACCAGTATTGACTCTTCCAGAAGTGTTTGACAATTATGATGTTTACACTGATGCTTCGGGTCAAGGTCTTGGTTGAGTGTTATCTCAAAATGGAAAGGTCATAGCATATGCGTCAAGACAGTTGAAGATTCATGAGAAGAATTATCCGACGCATGTCTTGAGTTAGCAGCAGTTGTCTTTGCGTTGAAGATCTGGAGACATTACTTGTATGGAGTCAAGGATCGTATTTTCACCGACCATCATAGCCTTAAGTACTTCTTTAAGCAGTAGCAATTGAATATGAGACAAAGGCGTTGGTTGGAGTATGTTAAGGACTACGACCTTGATATTCAATATCATCCAGGAAAGGCGAATGTTGTAGCAGACGCCTTAAGCAGGAGACCAGTGAGTTTGCTTATCAGCGTTCCTGATGTTGTTGATCAGTTATAGAGCTTGACCATTCAGGATGTCGGTCCACAAGAAGAGGTTGGTTGTTTTGCACCGCCTATCGCCAGTTCAGAGTTGGTTGTTGAGATTCAGAGGAAGCAAGATGAAGATCCGGTTTTGGTTCACTACAAGAGAGTTGCCAGGACGAAGCCAGCCAGTGGCTATGAGTTAGATACAGACGGTAACCTTTGGTATCAAAATAGGTTGTGTGTTCCTCAGGTGGACAACTAAAGGAATATGGTTATGGATGAAGCCCATAAAATTGCGTTTGCAGTTCATCCTGGAGCAAACAAGATGTATACTGGTGGCCATCAATGAAAATTGAGATAGCAGAGATTGTGGCCAGATGTGATACATGCCAGCGAGTGAAGCCGTTAGAGATACCCGAATGGAAATGAGAAAAGATCACTATGGACTTCATTAGTGGATTACCGAAGACCAAGACAGGATATGACAAGATTTGGGTGATTGTAGATCGGTTGACTAAGTCAGCGCACTTTTTGCCAGTTAAGGAGAATATGTCGTTGAAGAAGTTGGCTAATTTGTACATCAGCAACATAGTGAAGCTTCATGGGGTTCCAGTTTCTATTGTATCAGACAGGGATAGTCGGTTTGTTAGCAGATTTTGGATGAGTCTTCAGAAGCAGTTTGGGACCAAGTTAGATTTGAGTACAGCGTTTCATCCCCAGACAGACGGGCAGTCAGAAAGGACGATTCAGACTCTCGAGGACATGTTAAGAGCGTGTGCCTTGGATGTAGGAGGCTCATGGGATGAGTACCTCCCAGTGGCAGAGTTTACGTATAACAATAGTTACCATGCAAGCATCAAGATGCCACCGTTTGAGGCTTTATATGGAAGAAAGTGCAGGACACCAATGTTTTGGGATGAAGTTGGGGAGAAACAGATAACGGGGCCAGAGTTGATACAGCAAGCTAAGGAGAAGATTGAGGTAGTTCGTCGGAATCTGAAAGTGGCTCAAGACAGGCAAAAGAGTTGGGCAGATGTGAGAAGAAGACCGTAGGAGTTTGAGGTCGGGGATAGAGTGTACCTCAAGGCATCACCGATGAGAGGAGTGAGACGGTTTGGACAGAAGGGCAAGTTGAGCCCCAGATATGTAGGACCTTTTGTGATCTTAGCTAAAGTGGGACCTTTAGCTTATCGTTTGGAATTGCCAGAATCCTTGTCAAGAGTTCATAACGTCTTTCATGTGTCAATGCTAAAGAAATGTTTGACTGATATTGATATGGAAGCAAACGTTGTCCTTGAAATGGTTGAAGAGAGACTAACTTACCAAGAAGAACCAGTTTGTATCTTGGAACGGAAAGTAAAGCAAGCCAAGGGTGAAGATGTTCAACTAGTGTTGGTTCAATGGAGTAATCATACACCAGAAGAGGCAACATGGGAGAAAGAAGATGACATGATTGTTGAGTTCCCATACTTCAAGAACCTTCCCGGTACGTTCAGTTTCGAGGACGAAACTTTTCATAAGGGGGAAGGGATGTAATACCCCGAAAATTTAAGATGGGTAAAAGAGTAAAATGGAATTTATTATATATTTTCCTATTTTATTTTTTAACCTAAAAGATTATAAAAAAAAAGATTAAAAAGGATTTTGATTATTTAATTGGGTATAAAAAAAGAATATTACCTAATTAAATTCATAGTCATTCACGTTCTTTCTTTCTGAAAATCTGGGAGGAGGGCGACGGCAAGTTTGATAGGAAAAGTTCGGACACCGTCTTTCAATTTCGAGGCTGAAAGGTTGATAATTTGTGCAGACCGCAGTAGAGAAAAGTGATCGTCTCGTTGCGAGCGTTCTTTTGACATCAACAATTCCGTATTTCGTAAGTATCCATCTTTTAGGTTCTTTTAGCATCTTATACGTTTTTGGGCAATTATTGTGTTTAGGATGACATATAGGTTGTGTTGTTAATCGTAGTCGTCGTTTTGATTTGTATAGATTGCGTAGAAGGCGAGGATTCGTAGCTGTTCTTGTTGTGTTTGGTTTTGGATCTTTTCCTATCTATTATCAAGGTAAGGGGGTTCAACAGTATTTTAATTAAATTACTAGTGGTTTTTTTTTTTGTTTATTTATCTGCCTTCGAAATATTCATTTGATTTAGGTTTGTATATATACGTAATTGGTTTGTAGTTGTCGAAAGCAATCCCCTGTTTTGCAGAAAAGATAGCTGTCGAAAGAAAAAGGAAAAAAAAAATAAAGAGACAACATGTATTCATGGATCGAAAGGTTATGAAAAATAAGAAGGGAAGAAAGCTTATGCAGTATGCTTATGCTGCATATATTATGTCCTTTTTCTTTAATCATGAATACGAAAAGAAAAAAAAGAAGAAAAGAGAGAAAAATAAAATAAAATTATTACAAATGCATTATATTAATTTTGGTTCTTTTACGTATATTAAACGATACGATGTGGCTTGTGTGTTCTGTTGGAACATTATATGTTAATTGACAATGTCTAACATCGACTTCTGGTTGCCTTGGTATCAAATCGCACCACAACTGAGATCCTCTGCGGGGAGAAGGTGGGAGCACCAGAAGACGGTTGTTTAGACCTTGCGGGGTCATTGGTTTAGTAGTCATTGACGCCTTTTACAACGTGCTAGGTAGTGTAATTAGATGTCTAGGACTAGAAGTCCCTAAGGAGCCTTATATGTGAATGAACTCAGGTGGCTAGATTAACTATGTAATAAACATATGTGATGAGTCTAAAAGCTAAAACGTTGTAATTCTTGGTGAGGCACATTTATGATTCGCAGCATGGAATCATTTCTCATACGTAACGGACAATATTCGGGTTTTGGGAAATGTTCCACATGGAACCATCCGTGCCATATGAGGTGCTGAATATGTCCCGGTGCATACCCATCATTCGGGCATTGTGTCATTGAATTACAATGTAACATAGTTAATTGCTCGTGACGGTGCTAACAGACTTAGCAGAGGGGAGTGTATTTTAATGAAACATATGTGGTAGATGTGTAGATCAATATATGTTACCGGTCTTCTACCCCTTACTAAGTACAAAATGTACTTACCCCTTTTCCTTATTGTACCCCACCCCGAGAAGATTGGCAGGTAGATGAGTTGGGCTATGACGATAGTCAAGATGCAGACGTTTGAGCTTGGAGTTCGAAATGAAGTTTAATTTAATTTTCATTGCTTCAATAATATCTTGGAGTTGTAAACGTTTAACGTTTGAGATGCCACTAGACTTTTAGCTTTCCGTTTTACCTTTTTTTGGGATTGTAATAGTTTAAACAACATTTAATTCTGTTGTTTCTTTTGAGGATGTTCTTAGACTTGATTTGGAACTTTGATCGATCTGTTTTGTTTGTCGTTTGACATTCCCGAGTTGTTCTTTTAAGTCTTCCGCTTTGCAATTGATATTAATGTATAGGCTTACGTATATATACTTCTTTGATTTATTAAAGAAAAAATATATATGCGTGCCGGGCGTTCTTTCCGGATAAGGACTCGGTGTCCGGAACGGGGCGTCACATTCATATCATTTGGTATCAGAGCATATGTGATTGAGGTATTCATCTTCTTGTTTTCTTGTTTTTCTTGTTTGTTCTTATCAATTTTTTTTCCTTTCGTCTATATATATATATATATATATATATAAAACACGCAGCCTTTTCATCTAGTATCTCATGTTCATCCTTGTTTCCTCTCTTCTATGTGCAATTGCTTGATTAAGTGTTAGATCCTATATATATTGTAGTGTTACTGTTAATTTTTCCATCACTTGGTTAGTAACACACATAGTTTTATCTCCTTCCTTGCTTAATCTTCAAACCTTCATATTGTCACATCATAATCATCAATTTCCAGCACTATTTTTTCCTTCTTCTCCACGTTTTTTTTTGCTAAAAAAAAATTAAAATTTTTTTTGGTAACCTTTGCCTCTTCATTTCTTACTCATAAAGAGTATTTAGTTTCATTTAGTAACCATTATTCTAAGTAGTAAGTGTACTTTAATATTTTTGTAAGTTCATAGTTGTTTAGTATTCTCTACAAAAAAAAAAGAAAAGAAATACGAGCCTAAGTTAAAAAAAAGGGGATAGATACGTGTTTGTTGAATTATTGGGTGCACAAAATTTGGTTACTACTTTTGTTAACTCTTTTGGAACACACATTCTTATCTTTTCAGCAATTCACACACCTTAGCCTTGCTTCCACTCTTTCTCAATTCTTAGATTGATTTGGGAGTTGAAATTTTGGTGTTCATTTGGTTGTGGATTGTTTGCACTATTTGCTCTGGTTTTTGATTTGTTTGACGGTTGGCACTTACCTACGGCAAGTTTTGAGCGTGAGTGTAAACACGAGTGTATTTGTGAGGTATCATGGCTGAACAAGACGAAACTACTTGTGAATGTAGATTTCGCCTTCATCAAGAGGCAGTAAATGGTATATGAATCGTCGTTTTGAGGAAGTTCAACAAGGTATTACGGATCAAATTGCTGAATTGTTCCAACGGCATGGTATTGGTAATGGTGGTGCACGTGGACGTGGTAGAGGTCATAGGGGCCGTGGTAATATGGCTGGTCGTGGTGATGTTGGGGGACGTGGTGGTTTTGGTGGTCGGTCATGTGGAGGCTGATGACTATAGTGACATAGCTGATAATTTTGAGCACGAGGATTTTGAGGCAGTTACTGATGATAATTTGCGTGGCTTAAAATATAAAATACCATCTTTTGAGGGCAAATCGGATCCGGGAAAATATTTGGAATGGGAGATGAAAATGAACCAAATCTTCTCGGTTCATAATTATAGTGACGCCAAGAAAGCTAGGATTGCTACGTTGGAATTCACGGGTTATGCGATGAGTTGGTGGTACAGTTTTCAAGAAAATCGTCGCCGACGGGGTGAACAACCGATTAATAGTTGGACGCTTCTCACTGAACATATGCGACTTAAGTGGGTCCCTAATCACTATTTTCGGGACCAAGGCTATAAATTGCAACAGTTATCACAGTCGGGAAAAACGGTTGAAGAATTTCATGAGGAAATGCAAGTTACTTTGCTTCGGGCTAATATCATTGAACCCGAAGATGTTACGATGCAGCGTTTTTTGTGTGGGTTGAGGCATGATATCGCAGGCCAAGTTGAACTACAGAATTATCAGTCGTTGAATGACATGGTTAATGGCGCCATGATGGTAGAAAGACGGTTAAAGAGTAGACGTGAAGAAAGAGCAAAAACCAATCGTCCTTATGGTTTTCGGAGTTCTTTCACGCCTTCATTTCAGCCCGGGGTATCTTCTACTTCTTCTACTATAGCTCCTTCGATGCAAGTCGAAGGATCAACACGTTCTTCTAATCATAAAGCAAGGATTTCCGAAATTTTAACACCGGATAAAGGCAAGGCTGCAGTTGGGCATTCTCGGGATATTGAATGCTTTAAGTGCAAGGGAAAGGGACATTATGCGGTTAATTGTCCTAACAAACGCAACATGACTGTTGTGGGACAAACGGTGCCGGGTGGAACATACGAATCTCATTCCGAAGATGATAACGTGGACGATGATGATGATCACGAGGAGGAATTGAATGCGCATGCTTCTAACACATATGGGGCGTGTTATGTTATTCGGAAGACCTTGGCTGTTCATGCAAAGTTGGTTGATTCTATCCAAAGGGAAAACATCTTTCAATCAGCCTGTGGCATCTCGGGTCGCACGTGCAACTACATTATTGATTCCGGGAGTTGCGCAAATTTGGTAAGTAACACTTTGGTTAAGGATTTTCAGATTCCATTAGTACCGCATGCAAAACCGTATAACTTGCAATGGATGAACGATGTGGCTGATATTCGTGTGTCACATCAAGCGTTTGTTAAGTTTCATGTTGGTAAACTTGTTGATGAAGTCTTATGTGATGTCGTACCACTTTGTGTCATTCATTTGTTGTTAGGTAGACCATGGCAATTTGATAGAACAAACGATGTATAATGGTCGTCTTAACACTTGGTTGTTTACTTTGGATGGTCGCACGATTACTTTGCATCCGATGACACATACGCAAGTTCATTCCGAACAATTGCGTATGGCTAGTTCTAGGCAAGCTGCGATTTTACGTGAGAAAAAAAATGATATTGAGGGCGTTAAAGTTGAAAATCATGGCGTCAATTTGGAGAGAAAAAGAACGGAGGGCGCATTTTCACTAATTGAAGGACGAACAGTCGAAAAATGTAAAGTAAGGGAGGGTGTGATTCTACCCAATGAGGGTGATACAAGGATGGTGCAGCTTGGTAAGGGAGAGGGATCCTCAAAACACGAGGGTAAAGTAAAAGTTGAAAAGAATATTGTTAAGGGAGTGAAGCACAGCTTTCTTGCAAAGCCTAGTTTGATAACTACTATGATTAACAGTGGGCAATTCGTGTTTCTTATTTACTTCAAACAAGTCATCCCAAGTTTTAAGTGCTTGGTTTCTTTTGACGACTTAACCTCTTCTCTTCCGAGTGCTATTTGTTCACTTTTGCAGGAATACGCTGATGTGTTTCCGGACGAGGAACCGAATGGATTACCACCTTTGCGTGGTGTGGAACATCAGATTGATTTTATTCCGGGAGCTACAATTCCAAACCGACCAGCTTATCGAGCAAATCCCGAAGAAACGAAGGAAATACAAAGGCAAGTTGCAGAGCTGTTGGAGAAAGGAAAGACATGAGAATCTTTAAGTCCTTGCGCCGTGCCGGTGATAGTTGTTCCGAAAAAAAGTGGGGAGTGGCGAATGTGTATGGATTGCCGTGCCATCAACAATATTACGGTTAAATATCGTTATCCGATTCCACGTTTAGATGATATGCTCGACGAGTTGCACGGTAGTAAGTATTTTTCAAAAATCGATTTGTGAAGTGGGTATCATCAAGTTCGTATCCGTGAGGGTGATGAGTGGAAAACCGCTTTTAAAACTAAATTTGGGCTTTATGAGTGGTTAGTCATGCCGTTTGGACTTACGAATGCACCGTCCACTTTTATGTGCTTAATGAATGAGGTCCTACGAGAGTTTATTGGTCATTTTGTGGTTGTGTATTTTGATGATATCTTGATATATAGCACCACACTCGATAGTCATGTTGAACACTTACAAGCCGTACTAGACACACTTAGGCATGCTAAGTTGTATGCTAACTTGAAAAAGTGTGATTTTTGTTTGGATAGAGTTGTGTTTCTTGGATTTGTGGTGATTGCAGATGGGGTTGAGGTGGACCAAGAAAAGGTACGAGCTATCAAGGAGTGGCCTACACTCAAAACCGTGGCTGATGTTCAAAGTTTTCTCGGTTTCGTGGGCTTTTACCGACGTTTCGTGAAGGATTTCAGCACCATTGCTGCTCCATTAACGGAACTAATCCGCAAAAACGCTCCTTTTACTTGGGGAGATCGCCAAAGGGAGTCTTTTGAAACCTTGAAACTTAAACTTATTTCTGCACCTATACTTGCATTACCTGATTTCGATAAAGTGTTTGAGTTAGAATGCGATGCTTCGGGTATGGGTGTGGGTGGCATTTTATTGCAAGAAAAGCGCACCATTGCCTATTTTTCTGAAACATTAAAGGGTGCTCACTTGAATTATTCCACGTATGATAAGGAGTTGTACGCACTAATTCGTTGTTCGCAAACAAGGCAGCATTACCTTAGACCTCGAGAGTTTATTATTCACACGGACCACGAGTCATTAAAAT
Organism: Gentiana dahurica var. dahurica; assembly: GCA_024500145.1. NCBI lineage: Eukaryota > Viridiplantae > Streptophyta > Magnoliopsida > Gentianales > Gentianaceae > Gentiana > Gentiana dahurica. The sequence continues at coordinate 71,824,144 of CM044900.1, forward strand.
ATCTTAAAGGTCAAGGTAAATTGAGTAAAAGACATATTCGGTATATTGAGTTTATCGAATCCTTTCCGTATGTCATAAAGTTTAAAAAAGGACAAGACAACGTCGTTGCGGATGCGTTGTCTAGGCGTCATTCATTAATCACGTCTTTTGAATCGAAATTGTTTGGGTTTGAGAGTATTAAGGAATTATATCCTACAGATATTGATTTTAGCGATGTGTATGCTAAGTGTCCATCTTCCATTTTTCCCGAGTATTCTATACATGATGGTTTTTTGTACAAAGGAGATAAGTTGTGTGTTCCTAGGACTTCAATGCGTGAGCTTTTGTTAAGAGAATCTCATGGGGGAGGGTTAATGGGACACTTTGGGATTGATAAAAATTGGAAATGTTGCGTACACATTTTTACTGGCCTAGATAGCGTTCTGATGTAACTAAGTTTTGTGAATCGTGCCTAGTGTGTAAGCATGCAAAGTCGAAACTGAAACCACATGGATTGTATACTCCTTTACCTTTTCCTACGACTCCTTGGACTAATATTTCAATGGATTTCGTGTTAGGATAACCTAGGTCTAGGACTGGGAAAGACTCTGTGTTTTGTCGATCGTTTTTCTAAGAGGGCTCATTTTATTCCATGTTCTAAGACAAATGATGCGTCTTATGTGGCTGATTTGTTCTTTAAGGAGATAGTTCGTTTACATGGGATTCCTCGTACAATAGTGAGTGACCATGATACGAAGTTTGTGAGTCATTTCTGGCGTGTGTTACGGATGCGCTTGGGTACATATTTGCTATTTTCGACTTCTTTTCATCCACAAACAGATGGTCAAACCGAAGTTGTCAATCGTGTTTTGGGTCAATTACTTCGTACTGTTGTGAAGAGAAATTTAAGAAACTGGGAATCATGTTTGCCTTATGTGGAGTTTGCGTATAATCGTGCTAAACATTCAGCTACTCGATCAATTTGCACCGTTCGAACTTGTTTATGGGTTTTTACCATCTACTCCTTTTGATTTTGTTCCTCTTCCTTCAGGTGAACATGTTAGCTTGGATGGTGAAGCTAAAGCTGAGCTGGTGAAGACACTTCATGAGAAAGCAAGGCTGAATGTGGAAAAAGCCACGGAGAGCTATGCAAAGCATGCAAACCAAGGGCGCAAGGAGCTGATTTTTGAACCGGGAGATTTGGTGTGGCTACACCTCCGCAAAGATAGATTTCCACACCTTCGCAAGTAAAAGATCAATGCACGTGGGGATGGTCCATTTCAGATATTGGAATGTATCAACAACAACGCTTACAAGCTCGACATTCCTCCGGAGTGGAATATATCTCCTACCTTCAATGTTGCCGACTTATAACCTTATACAGTAGCTTCAGATCTGAGGATAGATCCTTTCCAACCGGGAGGGAGTGATACATATCAAGAAAGCTCAAATGTCGGTCTTGAAGATGGTGTAAGTGCGGATCCACTTCACATGCAAGAAGGCCCAGTTACGAGAGCTCGAAAGAGAAGATTCGAGGAAGCTGTGAAGAACCTCATTTTGGCAACTTCTAAGGAACTCGTTGGGGAGTTTAAGAATAAATACTTGTCTATTTTTTCAATGATAACTTGTAATTGGGGATAAAGGGGTTTTTGGGGAAGTTTAAGTCTATTTCTGGGAACCTTACTTAAAATAGCCTATGAGAAGCCAACCCGACATCCACTTACTATTTTGGGATTCTAAAACTTCCATCTTCATATCCAACATATTTTTAAGGTATACCTAACCTTAAACTTCGATGTCCTACCTTTTTACCCCTCCGAAAAACCGATACCATTTTCACCTTAATTTTAGGAAACTCAACTTTCCATTTTTGGAGTAAGCTTTTCCTAAGCCCAAGACTTGTCTCAAATTTTGTGCCTAAGTCTTCCACATTGTTTTGAAGCATGTATTTTTCTCCCACATCGAAATTTGGGTGGAAAATTGGTACCACATTGGAAACTTTGCTTTAATCTACATTTCTTGTTGTCTATATAAGCCTATGCTTGCTATTGTAATAGTTAGACAACTTTTGAGTGAAAACTTTATATATTATAAGTTTTTCAGTGATTGAAAACTTACTTTAGTTAAACATTTTGCCTTGCTGACTAGGTGATTGTTTTAACTTGAGAGCTTATCAAAAGTTTGAGAAACTTTTGTGCGGCGTTCTCAGATTGGTGAATCCCGAGGTGCTGACTCCACGGGCTGATCTAAGTTTGTGCTCATCTATCCTTGTTTCCATAAAAATCATGTAAGTTTTTGTCTTATTATTTCTTACAAAAAAACGTGTTCTTACTTGTAGTTTTCTTAGAATACTTCAATCTAGATCATCCTAGTTCATATCAGTAATCTAGGGATGATTAGATATGTTTTCTACGTTTTACTGTGTTGAAAACGAGGTTATTTTGGTTAGAAACGATTCAGAAATCGAGTTGCGAAGATTTTAGTGTTCTGGGAAAAACCCAGGTGAACGGGCGTCTGCAATAGGCGGACGGGCGTTCGCAACCCTAGTAGCTCAGACGGGCGTTTGCATAAGGCAGACGGGCGTCTGCGGTGAGATTTTTGATTCAGGATGTAGCTGTTTTTGGCAGACGGGCGTTTGGGGTTTAGAGGACGGGCGTCTGATTACGGACGGGCGTCCATAGGGTTTCAAACGGGCGTCTGGCCTGTTTTACCTTGTTTTTACGGTTTTATCATTCTAGTTTGGTTTCGGGTTTTATAATCATATTATTATTGTTTTAAACCCTTATTTATGATATGATATCATTGGTTAACATAAGCAAGCCTGAATTGAGCTTCTGATTTGTTCAGTTAAAACACTGAATGTACTCTTAAAGGGAGTTGAAGTTCGGATCCGTCGGAAGAGCATGATAGGCTTGTGCTTTGATGAATTAGCATTCATCAATGTCTGTGTAATTGCAAGGCCTTGTTGATGTCTAGTGGTCTAGGAAGAGAGTAGTAAATGTGAGGGAGATTAATTGAAAACACATAGGTGGTTATTTAATCATTCTAATAAAATTACGTATTTGGCTAGTAAAAGATTAAACAACATGTCTCTCTTGGATAGGCACCAGTCTATATCCCGATGTGTGTGCTACCTCTGAAGGTGGAAGAACTCCGTAGGTCAAAAAAACCCTAAGTACGGAGGGACTCCACTGAGGTGTGCGTACTATCAGAGCCTACCTATTCTAGCCTCCATGGATATTGGTGTGATCCACTAATATGTTGCCAAGAGTGTCCTAAAAGTGGATACGCGTAGTGCCCTTGAGTGCGGTTGTAACATAGATAAGTTAAGTAGAAACGTTTAGTCAATTCATGTTGATGGACATGAGATGAACCCTAGACTAAGTCGGTCCAACATAAACAACTAAACCTTTAAATATCTTTTCTTTATAAATTGTAATTGTTACCATAGCTTCTCTTTCTTAATAAGTACGTTGTACTTACCTCAAATGCATGTTTTCTATGTGTTTGGGGGTGAGAAGACGAACAGGTCCATAATGTTTACGAGGAGGAGTTTGATGATGACGCTTGAAGACGCCTCATTGAAGACTTTACTTTTATTATTTTGTTATTCTTCATTAGACAGTGTTAGACTTTTGGTCTTTCGAGACTTGTAGTACTGTTACGTTTCTTTTGAGATATCGTACATTTCTTTCAGATTATCGTATTTTTCTTGAATGTAATTGGTTACATTTCCACCTTTAGATGTTGTTTCTTTTCTTGGATGATTGGAAATTTTTATACCCGAGTCTTTTGCTTCCGTTTGCTTGTTTTTGATACGACGTAGTAGAGGCTTACGTATGAAATGAATTTATTTTTATTTTATACGTGCCGAACGTTCCTTTTCCGGATGAGGACTCGGAGTACGGGAACAGGGCGTTACAGCTACGGATTAGTCAAGGACAATCAACTAGGACTTTTTGTAACCGTTGTAACCTCAAGAAGGCTTGTGGAAATTTTCCTTCTGCATCACGTGGGAAGAGAAGACTGATAGGATTACCTCACCTAGAACCTCTATAATTCTATGTGTTTTTATTTACACATATTTACTTTAAGCATTTACTTTCTGTTATTTACTTTACTTGTTCTAGGTTTCACTAACATGCAAACTAATTGAACTCACACCAAGCACCAAACTGAGTATAAACAAAACTCAGCTCATCATAATTTCAAAAAGATTAAATTAACTTAAAAAGGCTAATAAATAATTCCACTGGATTTGACTCGGTTGTAGAAAATGTCAGCAGACATTTTCTCAGCTCAATTATCTCAACTCCACAAAGATTTTAGGGACAAGTTTATTCACCCCCCACTAAACATGTGCTCAGCCTTTCCAAGGGACCAACAATCCCCTCTAAACTTATGCTCAGCATTTCCAAGGCACCAACAAGTTGAGACGCGAAAGTTAGTTGAGCCTGTTGTGTCTGCTGAGGCAAAATTACCAGCAATGAAAGAGAGGAAAAAGAGGAAAGCATCATTTGACAAAGAAGTGGTAGAGAAAGATATCTTATCTGATTCAGAAAGTCAACGTCAACCCAAATCCAAGAATTTAAAGAAGATTTTTTTAAAGGGTAAGATTCTGATAGTTCAAATATAACAAAGAGCACTTGCTGAGGGGGACTAGCTGACCCATAACTAGATCTGAGTGTTGTGTAGACAGCAGTGTCCACAAGCAGAGCAAGTGATGTAGCTCCTACAGAATTTGCACATGAGATTCAAGTATCCAGAGGCTTTGATACTGAGATGTTGGAAATTGTTGCTACAACCTCACCAGCAAAAGAAGGTATATATGTTTCTAATCCAACTAAGCAAGGCACAACAATTGTACTAACTACCGAAAAGTCTGCAGTTGTTGTTACCATAGTTGAGCAAGCCACAAAAAGTTTTCATACAGCTGAATAGTCAAATGTTGTTGTTATTGCTAGTTCAACACAACTAGCTAATATTGACTATGTTTGATTTATCAATCCAGAATTCTGATCCAGATAGGATGATAACCTATGTGAACTAAAAGATGATCAGATATAGAGATCAGGTGGCCATAGCAGAACTCATGCAGACTAAAGCAGATTGGTTATATGATTTGTTGGGCATTGAGAGTTAGTCTGAAAAGATTGATCCTACACAAATCTTGTTATATGGGTTTGTTGTTATCAAGAAAAGGATGATGATGTTGGTCCCTTGAAAAGGCTTTGGTTAAGTTTAGAGAAAGGTGAATAAACTTAACACTTAAAACTTTGTGGAGTTTGAACAGATAAGCTGATTACTAGTCTACTAACTATGCAGTCTGCCGAGTCTGGTGCAGCGGAATAAAAACTTAAGCCTTTACTTGTTCTTAAAATGATGATACTAAGTATTAGATACTCCACAGTGTTATGTGTGAAATTAGTATTACTTTGGCAGATAGATGTTGTTGATATGCTTAAAATAAAAATATAGAAAGTAAATGCAGAAAATAAAGTAAAGCAAGATTTATAGTGGTTCCGGGTGGTGTAATGCTGTAAGTCCACTCTTATCATGTGATGTTGGAGGAAATTCACTAGATTCTTTTGCAATTGCAGTTAAAAAAGTCCTAAGTTGTTTGTCATTGACCAATAACTATGGTTTCACAAACTGAACACTAAGAAACTGGTAGAATTGATGCTCCTAAGTATTCCATTGGTCCTTGAAAGGTAAGATTTCCTCTTCACCAGCTCCACCACAAAGTAAAAATTCTTGACACCTCAGCAGTGCTTCTCTATCTTCAGGTTTCTTTGGAAAAGAAAGGTTTGAATCAAGAAACTGATTCAGCTTCAGCAAATTTTTTATCAGGATGGAAGGATCAACAACTTAAGTGATCCATGTGTGTATACTGGATACTACTTGAATGCAGGAAAACTTGAAGAATTTCTAGATCAATCTTATGCTCAATTCAGCAGGGTGTAATGCTCTTGATTTAGTTGAAAGTTCTATGTCGTTTATAGGTGAAAATCCATCATTTAAATTTGAAATTTAAATTTGACAGTTATTGGATTATCCTGATTATTCCCTGAAATTCCCTCTACTATACATTCTGACACTGTCAGTGTCCTATTGACAGACAGTCTGTCATCCAATGTTTTTTCTTTAATTAAATCGGCTTTGAATTTCTTGTATCGTCTTTTTAATCTCCACCATTGATTGACTAAATAATCCAATGCTTGAAATCCATCCTTATCGATTTAATCTTCATGTATACTCAGTTGATGATTTGGTTCATAAGTGTGTTTAGACATACAAAGGTCAGCTGACACCTAGTCTGCTGTGATATTAAAAGAACACTTCAGTTGACTGCTTCTCGTCTAACTTTTAACTAAGAAGTTACAGTACCCCATTTTAATATAACAAAGTCCCATTCATCATATGTCCTTTTTGGGAACATAGACCTTTTATACAAGGTATATGTGATCAATTTAGGCCATCACAGACTTACCTAAATCCTGATCCCTGGCTTTTAAATCTTCAATACTGAGGTTGAACCCTTAGCCTTCATTCTTTAATACTGAGTTTGAACCCTCAGCCTCCAGTCTTCAGCAGATCCCATACACTCTACTGAAACCTAATCTAGATAGGTCTGCTGACAAAGTCAGATGACCTCTTTATAATGCTTGGTTCATCAAACCTACAAGGATCAAACTCTAATAAACCTATACATTCATTCTAGACATCTTTTTGCCTTTTCCCTATAGCAGCTAGTCTTGCACTCATCATTAAAACTAAATTATTTCTAATAATTTCACCCTTTTTGGTGATGATGCCAATACCCTCCTTACATCAAAGAAAAAAGATAAAAACAATCAAAACATAACAAGTTTTATTGATATATCATTGAATTTCAAAGCTTGTTCAAAATTATTACAACTAATTTTAGCAAAAGATAAAATGTTGCAAAGTCTGCTGAATTAGTGTATGTCTTGATCTCTTTTATGTTGATAATCTCTGATTTCTCTCTACATGTCAACCATCCACTGATTTTAAATTCTTGAGAAATCAATCCAAGTATGTATCATCTTCCACAATTTCCAAGCTTCTGCAATAGTCCCTTGAATACCTTGGAAATTAAAAGATCATTGATGTGATAGTCCTTTGAATTCATCTAAAGAGTCTTTTGCTGATAGTCCTCTCAGTCTTTGTTTAGCTGACCGTCCTCTTTCACCTTTTGATCCACCTCTTGATCAACCTCTTGTAGATATCATGGATCTGATCCTTACTTCCCACAACTTCAATCCCAGAAGTGAATTTAACCCTTATAAAAATGTCATTTCATTGTATGGTCTTTTTCTTGCATTGTAGGCAGTAGTAAACTCTTTCAGCATGTCATATGTTTGTTGAACTCTGCCAGGTGTAGGGGTTCTTAAAGCATTCATCTCAGCTTCATATCTCATTTGTTGATAATCCCTAGCTGCCTCTTTTGCTTCTGTTGTCCTACCTTCTTGACCCTTATTGACATCAACAATAAAACGTTTCAGCAAGGTCAAAACTCTTTCTTGAATAGATACAAGATTATTCAGCTGAACCTCCATGATTTCTATTCATGTGTCAACTGAAATAATCCTAGATTGCAAAGTCTATTCTAGCAGATTCAATCTTTCTAGATACTTAGGATCAAATGATATGGATTGAGGATTTGTACTCATTTTATCCACCTTGTGATGTAGCTTAGTCAAATGTTCAGTGAAATTCTTGTCTCTTTGGGTATTATTTGTGACTAACTTACTCACTTCATGATGGATATCAGTGCATCTGATCTGTAGATAGGTGATATTGGAAGCAGATGACTCAGTTGTCCTCCCTCTGTTTTCTATCAGATTGGCAAGATCTTTAAACCTTTGCTCACTAGCGCTAACTGACCTCTCAACTGAGTGCTATCCTCTCTTACATCCCTTAATTCATCCACTATATAAGCAGGTATGTTTTGTGCATCACATGTTATATTCTCAGCAGCCTTTTCATCATCATCAGGCCTTGGCTGTCTGACAACTATGTCAATGTTCCTATCCTATTCAAAAGGTTCAGGACTACCTTCTTCCAGACAAAGTTCATCAATAGCAACTTGTTGTTACCCCTGAATCTCAACATTGATTTCATTACCAAGAACATCACCAACAACTTCTTTACCATCAGCAGGGGCATCCTCCAGCCCTTGATCCAACCTTTGATCAACAGCTGTCTGATCCTCCAGTTTTGACCATTATTCAACAGGTTTTTGTGACCCAGCCTGTTGAACCACCACTTCAACAGCAAATTGAATCTCAATATGTGTGACAGTGTCATATTTAGTTTCCTTTTGTTGCAGTTCTTGTTTAACCAAAGGAGTTACCAAATTTGGCTCAATTTGTTTATCAGGGATTACAACTACTGGAACATGTAGTGTAGCTTGGGCTTCAGCAATGGCAGGGAAGATTGCCATATTTTCCTCTAACACAGCTCCTTGTTCAGCAACAACTTATAATTGTGCAGCAGGGGCACCATCTGTACTGACTCTATCCTAGAACTGAACAAACTCCTCTGAGATTGCAGCTATCTATTCATTTTTTGCCACTTCATCAGAATCTCTCAATGTAGCACCACCCAAGATGGTTGTTGTTGGAAATAAAATTTATGTTTTGATGATAATTCATCTTATTTATTATAATATTATCTTAACCCCATTGATGAAGTGCTGAAGCCAGCTGTTATAGTGGAAAGCTAAAAGATGTCTAGAACTGAATGTATAAGTTTTATTAGAGTCTGATAATTGTATAAGTTACATCAGACAAGCACTGTAATTGATAGTGTGTCGTAAAACTGAAAAACTGGAAATTTCAATTAGAAAACTGGAAATCATCAAGACAAACAAACTGACTCAGAATACACCTACTTGGAACTGAAGAAGGTAAGTTCGTTGAGAGTTACAGACTCAGTTGGCTTATATTGAAGAATGAAGAACTGAGGGCTCAAACTCAGTTATGAAAATTAAAAGTCGAGACTGTAAAGTTGGACTTCAGGCAAGATTGTGTTGACCTGAATTGGCTTTATGGATCTTGTATGAAGACCTAAGAATCATAAGGACAATGAATTCTTAGATGATAAAATTATCATGGTGTACTCTGATTAAGTCAATTATAATCAGATGAAAACTGGAGTACTGATATTTGAAGAAGAATAAAATCTCAGTTAATGCTCCAAGTCAGTTAGGAAACTGACAAATGAAAAACTGACAAGGAAACTCAGTTTTATAATTCAGCCATCCAACAAACTGAAAGTACAATCGAGCGTTGTAAAGAAAGAAATTTCATTGGATGGGTCACTGACACAGCAGGAACGGTCAGATAATATAGCCGTTGCAAGATATACATTGATACAATTCAAATCGAAGTCTAATGAACGTTGGACTTCACACTATAAATAGAAGACTTTGCACAAACAAAAAAAGGAAGGAGATTAAGAGCATATACAAGAATCAACAAGCAATTTGTGCACTCTATTTGAATTGTTATCATCTCCGAACTATAACAAGATCATATCTAGTATTTCTTCAAGTGTTCAAAGCTACAAAGAATTTATCAAGAATTCAACACTCTGAAGAACCACAAACAAGAATCAATTTATTGATTCTCAGCCCAACTTTGATTCTAATTCAAAGGTTTAGACTGTGAAGCAAACCGGGAAGGTTTTGTCAAGGACAATTGTGACAAGCAGTCGGGTAGACTGTGTTTGTGGTGGTAACTGGTGAAGAGGCAATCCTACCCTCTAAGGACCAGTGGTTCAAGCATTTGAAGAGCAGCAATTCTACCTGTTCTAAAATTGTTTAGATAGTGAAGCTAGGGATTAGCCAAGGACTATTGTTTAGGACTTTTTGTAACAGTTCACCTCAAGAAGTTCTAGTGGAATTTTACTCCGCACCATAGGGGAAGAGAGGACGTACATGATTACACCACCTGGAACCTCTATAACATCCGCCTTATTAACTTTACACATTTACTCATTTATTTAGCATTTACTTACAGCATTGTGATACTTGATTGTTATACATCTCACAGTCACAACTGACATTCACCAGAATTCAGTTCACAACACTCAGTTTTCACAACAGAATAACAAGATCAATATAAAGGCTAAAATCTTATCCGATGCCGATTGACTCGGTTTGACTTAAGTCGGTTTGATTTAATCTCAACTTAGTCAGCTCAACTCCACACAAGTTTTATCTGAACCTTAATCTGTTTTAAATTTAGTTTTTGGTGACAAGTTTATTCACCCCCCCTCTAAACTTGTGTCAGCCTTTCCAAGGGACCAACAATTGGTATCGGAGAAGTGTTTCTATAACAAGATATCATTTGCTCGTTATCTTCTAGTTGTTCTTATTTGAAAGCTCAGCTTTCAATTAATCTACTGTCAGTCTTCACTCACTCACAATGGATAACAATCAATATGCAAGACAAATGCTTATGTGCAACATGGACAGATTTGACGAATACAAACGTCGTATGCAGGCATTCCTAGCAGCTACTCATGATGAAATGATGGATGTACTCACTGATGGACCAATCCAGATCACCTACATGCAAACTGAAGGTGACAGACAAGTTCGAGTTCCAAAACCCAAATCTGAATGGACTAGTGATGATCGCAAGCGAAACAATCTCAACAATGTTGCCATGGACTTTATCCTCAGAACCCTTGACAGCAACATGTACTTGAAGGTGAAAGAATGCACAACTGCCAAAGAAATGTGGGACAAACTTCAGTTAGTTTGTGAAGGAACAGATTCAATCAAGGAAAATAAAATTTCCGTTGCAAAGCAAAAGTTTGAGAATTTCAAGATGAAATCTGGAGAAACCATTGATCAAATGGAGACAAGATTCAGTGCTATTATGGATGAACTAGATCTACTTAAGATTGAATACTCAAAGAAAGTCATCAACACTAGAATATTGAAGGCATTGCCAATGTGCTGGAAAATGAAGGTCACTGCTATGGAAGAATCCAGGAGACTTGATGTAGAAGATTCATTCAAGATCTTTTCAGATCTGAAAGCTTATGAATTCAGTGAAGATTTCACAACCACAGCTACAATAATCAAAGCTCTGGAAGAACCAAAGACCACAACACTTGCAGCAGCATCAAATGAGATTCAAGAAAACTCATCTAACAATCTTCATGAATTGGATGAAATGGAAGAACAAATGGCTCTAATGATGAACAGAATTCGAAGAATGAAAAGTGGACACCCAGTCACTCAAAAGTTCATCAAAAGGACTCCTGAGAAAAGAAAAGATGATGAATACCTTTGTTTCAACTACAAGAAACCAGGACACTATAAAGTTGAATGTCCAGAACCGATCAAGAAGACACCACCAAGAAGAGTTGGTAGAAGAGCACTCCTTGCTGGAGATGAATCAGATTATGAAGCCGGTACTGAAAGATTATCAGATGACACAGCTTTAATGGCACACATGGAAGATCCAAATGAGGTATGTGAATCAAACTCTAAATACTCTTCAGCTCAGATTTCCATGATGAATGCATGTTCTTCGACTGCTGACTCAATCCAAAAAATCTAGAATTAGAAGAAACTCTTGATGAATTGATGAACCAACTAGCAACCATTCAAGCTGGCTTTAATCAATCAAAGCAGAGAAAGAAAGTCTAATTCTTGAAGTTGAAATATTGAAGTTTGAACTAAAAATGTTGAAACCGACTAAAACCGATAAAGGAAAGATTGAGCATCAGTCTACTGCATCAGCAGCAGCAACTGAATCGTTTGCTCAATCAAATTCAATTACTGGATTCAAATCGGGAAAGCCATATGGAGACAAAACTGGGTTAGGATTTGATACACAGCAATCTTCGAAGAATGGAACTAGCAAAAGCCGCTGGTCTGAGTACCAAAACCGGTATTAAGTTTGTAGTTGGGCAAGTTCCACAAACCGAGAAAATTGCTGAACCAGTAAAGCCAGTATCACACAGGATAAATCGGTTTTCTAAGAAGACAACTGTATCTACCTACAAAGCTAAATCAAATGGTAGACCAGCTGTACTCAATGGAAACCGACACGGCAAATCAACTGCCAGATCCACAAAAACCAATGAAGTCAGGAACCGGAAAAATTACAATCAAAACAAATCCAAGAATGTCAATCATTCAAAGATTCACACGTTCAGGGGGAAAGGAAGGTTATATACCTCTGATGATGATTCGATTTTTACTGAATTTGTTATTAAAACTGATAATGACAATCATTCCGGACCGAAAACTTATCACAAGTTTCAGTCCAAAACTCAGCAGAGGACTAATCTCAGTTCTCAGCATAAGTCACAGTACAAAGGTCAATACAGACCTCAGTATAGAAGGAATGACGGTTATCACTCCAGCTTTAATAACAAAAATCAACATGGAAACAAATTACAGTAAGAAGATCTGAGAAATCATATAAATAAGACACAGTCCAAACATAGATGCTATGGGAGTGTGGCTTACATAAATGAAAACAAGTGCAACAATATCCGAAGAATTCCAAAAGGATATATTCCCAGATTTGTACTGACAACTGACCCTCATGGACCCAAACTGAGTTGGGTACCTACAAATTTCTAATTTTCACTGCAGGATATATGGTACTTTGACAGTGGTTGCTCTAGACACATGACAAAGAGCAAAGACTGTCTCAGTAATTTCGTTGAAAAGAATGGACCAAAAGCTAATTTTGGAAGTAAAGATAAACCGGGTTACACCAGAGGTTTTGGCACCTTAATCAAAAATGGACTTACAATCAAGAATGTATCCTATGTAGAAGGACTACACTACAATCTACTCAGCACAATTCAATTTTGTGATATGGGGTACAAAGTTACTTTTGATAAAGAATTCTGCGTTGTCATCAGTGAATCATCTTATCAAGTTGTCCTAGCCGGAAGAAGGAAGGAAAACATGTATGTGGTAGATTGGACAACTGTCTTCGTTGAAACTTGTTTGCTTGTGCATACCAAATCGTAAATCGGTTGGCTATGACACAAGAAACTGAGTCATCTCAACTTTGATGACATCAATACACTTGTTAAGAAGCAGCTAGTCATTGGACAACCAGAGATATCACATAAGAAGGACATCTTATGTGATGCGTGTCAACAGGGAAAACAAACAAAGGCAAGTTTCAAGACTAAGTCTCAGCATTCAACAACCGGACATCTAGAATTTCTACATATGGACTTATTTGGACCTATTACACCAATTAGTATCGGTGGAAAGAAGTATACATTGGTGGTAGTAGATTATTTTTCAAGATATACCTGGGTAATCTTTCTAACCAAGAAAAGTGAAACCAAGCAAAAACTCACAGAACTTCTTAAGAGACTTCAGAATCAGAAAGGAGTTTCAGTTGTGAAGATAAGATCTGATTAAGGGACCGAATTCCTCAACAGTGTGATTATTGAATATTGTGAAGAAAATGGTGTTTTACACCAACTTGCTGCCACAGGAACACCCCAACAAAATGGTGTAGCTGAAAGAAGAAACAGAACGCTCAAAGAAGCTGGGAGGACTATGATTTGTGAAGCTAAACTACCTGAAAGATATTGGGCAGAAGCAGTAAACTTACACTCAGAACAGAGCTCTCATGAACAAGAGACATGAAAAGACTCCTTATGAAATTTGGAATGGAAGAAAACCAAATGTTTCATACTTTTATGCGTTTGGAAGCAAATGTTTCATAAACAATAATGGAAAAGATCAACTTCACGTTTTTCAACCCAAAGCTGATGAAGGAATTTTCCTAGGATATTCAAGTGTCAGCAAAGCATTTAGAGTATTGAATAAAAGGACACTCAAGCATGAAGAATCAATACATGTAGTATTTGATGAACCAAATTTTCCTGGTGAAACAACTGAAGACCGACCAGAACCAGTTCCTCGGTCTCAGTTACCAATCACACCAGAACCTGTTTGATTGATGTTGGAAGACTACAAATTTCAGAATGTTCAGATCAAGATCAGCCTCGGTTTCCTACTACTCAACAACTTGAACAACCTCAATCAGACTCAGTTGAACAAATTCAAGAACCAGTTTTTGAAGAATCAGTTGAACAAAACACAAATCAGCTGATACAAACTCACACACATCAATGGATGAGAGATCATCCGGATGAACAAGTTATTGGTGATACTCAAGTTGGAGTTCTAACAAGACATCAACAAGATGCGATGATAGCATGCTTTCTATCTCAATCGGAACCTAAAGAACTTGAAGAAGCCTTGATAGATCCAGATTGGATATTAGCTATGCAAGAAGAACTCAATGAATTTTAGAGGAATCAAGTATGGGAACTGGTAGATAAACCAGTTCATGTCAATATCATTGGAACCAAATGGGTTTTCAGAAATAAACTTGATGAAAATGGAAATGTCATCGGAAACAAAGCCGGACAAGTAGCCAAAGGTTACTCTCAAGTAGAAGGCATAGATTTTGGTGAAACTTACGCACCAGTTGCAAGACTAGAAGCAATCATACTATTTCTTGCTTATGCAGCTCACAAGAAATTCAAAGTTTATCGGATGGATGTTAAAAGTGCGTTTCTAAATGGAATTCTTGAAGAAGAAGTGTATGTTCAACAACCACATGGATTTGAAATCAAGGATCAAGCAGATAAAGTTTTCAGACTAAGGAAAGCTCTTTATGGACTTAAACAAGCACCAAGAGCTTGGTCAGAAACTCTGTCTCAATTTTTAGTAGATAACGGATTTATCAAAGGAACAATCGACAAAACATTATTCAGGATGAAGAATGGAGAAGATACTCTACTTGTTCAAATTTATGTTGATGATATCATCTTTGGATCAGAAAATGAACAGCTATGTGAGAAATTTGCAAGTTTGATGAAAAGCAAATTTCAAATGAGTATGATGGGAGAATTAAATTATTTCCTAGGATTGCAAGTTAAGCAACTAGCCGATGGAATCTTCATTCATCAAACCAAATATACAAGAGAACTTATCAAAAAGTTTGGTATGGAGAAATCTACTGGAATTTCTACACCAATGGGGACCAACATCAGATTAGATGAAGACAAAGAAGGTAAAGATGTTGATCAAACACTCTACAGAAGGATGATTGGAAGCTTACTCTATCTTACAGCAAGTAGGCCGGACATATCTTTTACTGTCGGTGTTTGTGCAAGGTTTCGATCAAGACCAAAGGAAAGCCATCTCACAGTTGTGAAAAGAACTTTGAAATATCTAAAAGACACAAATGGAGTTGGTATTTGGTATTCAAAAGAAGGAGAATTCAAGCTAATTTCTTACTCAGATTCAGACTATGCTGGATGCAAAGTGGACAGAAAAAGCACATCAGGCACATGTCGGTTATTAGGAAATAGACTTGTGTCATGGTTTAGCAAGAAGCAAAACTCAATCTCAACTTCAACAGCAGAAGCTGAATATACAGCAGTTGGAAGTTGATGTGCTCAAGTTTTATGGATCGGACAACAATTAAGAGACTATGGAATAGAAGAAGGAACAATTCGCATAATGTGTGATAACACAAGTGCAATTGCAATTACTGATAATCCAGTTTTACATTCAAGAACAAAGCACATTGATGTTCGTCACCACTTCATAAGAGATCATGCAGAGAAGAAGGATATAACAGTTCTTTATGTACCTACTGAAGATAAGTAGGCAGATATCTTTACTAAGCCATTGGACAAAGAGAGATTTGCAAAATTAAGAACTGAGTTGGGAATAATCAAAGTCAGTTAAGCCGGAGATTCGTCTAAGGGATTAATCTTTGTTATGTTGGCTGCGCTCACTTAACAGATTAGTCATTGACATCAACAATCTCAAATTGACAAATTGGAAGAATTTGACAAAACTGAATAATTTGATGGAACTGAATTATCTATAAAACCGACCTCAGTATCAGTTCTCACTTTATTCAAATTTGGTCAAAGGTTGATAAGATATAATCAACAGCGGTTATATCGCATTAAATTGCCATAGTTCTTTTTGTCGAATTTCGTGTGTACTCCCCACGATTGTCAGAAAGCAGTACATGTATCGGTTATCAAAACCATCATGGAATTTGAAAAGTTGTACCATTCAACCGCCAGAATATCCTACCTATTTATTCAATCTCTGTTCACACTATTTTTCTTATTAAGAAAAACAGACTCTTTTCAAACCTACCCTTCAAAATCAAATTTTTGTGTTCACACTCAAACATGGCCACCTCAAATGATTCGAAAGACAGACGATTGATCACAGAGCTGGATGAAATAACACTCGAAATGTATGAAGCTATGTGTCAAAACACTCTACTAGCCAGCTGTATACGAGATAAAATCGATAAGCAACCAGGATTGAACAACATCCTCGAAGTTCGCTTCAAAGAAAAACGAGATGTGGAAGGCATTTTGCAGTTTTGGCAAAATATGCGATTAATCAGGGACTCCTTGATTACTACAGTTCGTGGAGATCGCATTGTGTTCAATGAAAGAGTTATGAGATCACTCTTTGGGTTCGCAAATGCAACAGCAACTTCAACAGAGTTAGCAACCCTACCATTGAAGAAAGAAAATTTTCTCGCAATGATTACTTCGTCTACAGAACCAATCGAACCTGGTGTTCATGTCGACAAAGTCGAGCCGAAATTTGGACATCTCAGCAGATGGCTCAGCAAACACGTCATTGGAAAATCCAAAGGGATAAATATACTTTAGAAAGAAAATATTTTGTTGATGAACCTAATCTGGGACAACATAGAATTTAATTGGGCAGGTTATATAGTCAATCAATTCAAGAAGCAATACTTAGTAGAATTAGAAAGTATGACAAAATCTCAAGTTGAAGGACAAGTAACTGATGGCGATTCCGACTGAAGAAAACTCTTAGTGGAATCATTCAGTTTTATTTAGAAAGAATTAAGGAAGGGAAGCAAGCAAGGGAAACTGTGACATCGAAGGAAATCGCAGAAACAACTTTCCAACATGAAGCAAGACAGTCAACTGTGTCTCAGCAGGAAACTGAACACAGAGGGACCAAGCGAAAATCAGAATCCACAGAAGGAAGATCGGTTGTAAGATGTTTGTACCCTGAAATCTCAAGTGAAATAGCACCTACTGAGGGGGAACAACAATTGACAACTGAAGATACTCAAGAGAATGTCACTACTGACCTTACTTCTAAAACACAACAGAAGTCAGTTCAACAATCGGCACCAGTCTTCGAAGCTGACAAAGTCATAAAGCTGATGAAAATGAAACTTCAACCAGAAGATTCTCGTGATGCCAGTTTACAGACTGAAGAAAAATCACTCTTGGAAAAGTTTGAAGTAAGAGATCTTTACTCTCTGTTTCATATTAAGGAATTTCTTGACAACTGTTTCAAAAGGTTTCCTGAATTAGCAAACAGAAGAGAATCATGCACATCATCTAAAGACAGTTCCCAGAAAAAGGATGATGGTGATCATGATAAGTCAAGAAAAGAAGCCGATGATACTACAGTTTTGCAAGCAATCACTCAATCACAACATCCAGTAACGCAAACTGTACCACAGCAAGAAGCATTGTCAGTTGAAAACCAGACAACTGTCAATCAGCAAGCAGATGATGAAATCAGACAACTGATGGTTATTGATACTCAGGACAAGGATCAAGTGGAAGCTACATATGATCCCTCTGATTTTCTATCTAAGGAGGAATTGGCCAAAGTTCATGAAAACTTGAAAATAGTACTCAGTCAAAGAGATACACAGAATGGCCTTTTATCAACATCTCTGGATATCTTGATTATAGAACTAGAACTGATGTTTCGGTTCATGCAAGACTAGAGATGATTCACAAATCAAGTTCAAGTTCTGCTTCAGAGATTGTATTACTCAAACAACAACTTGAAGATTCAACCGCAGTAGATAGAGAAACTCATGCTCAAGCTCATTGGCATATTAATCAGCATATCTACGGGTTAGAAGCTCAACTTAAGGAAGTACTTGTTTCTCAACGGCAAATTTCGGAAGATCAAAAAGCAACCCATGCCCTGGTAGATCAGTTATATGATGCCAAAAAGGGGGAAGCTGAAGAAGAAAAGCTGAAATTACTCGGAGAAATGAAGCGACTTGAAGAAGAACTACAAAGATACAGATCGGATCCTAAATTTTTGAAGAAAGAGTTAACCGATGATCAACTTATTGCAAAATACAATCAACCTGGAGACAGAAGAGTTACTCTTACAAAGGATCTGTGGACACAGTTTATCAAAGACTACAATCCTATTAAAGCCAAGTACAAGGACAGAACATTTGAGGAATCTTTGAACTACTTTTTGTCCGATATTTACTCAAAGCAAAAAATTGCACAACATAAGAAAAATCGAAGGATTGAGGATAAACTGAAGATTAAAGACAAGGTTGAATAAATGAAAACCGATCTAATAGAATTTGAAAAGTACTATTTGGAAGACTCAAGCTTACCCAAGCTAATTCAATGGAGAAGATGGAAAGAAAGTAGTCAAGTTGACTACAACAAGACCTTTTCAAAGGAAGACTCCAAACTTGAAGAAGATTTTCGCTTGTATGACAAAGCAAAAAGATATGACTTAGTCATGCAAAAAGCTAAGAAGAAGCTCAGTCTTTAATCATAGATTTTTGAACAAAATGCATGTATCCAGTTTTTGCACATTCTATTGAAAATCAGTTTTCCATTTTTACATTGTTTCTCATTGTTTTGATCTTTAATCTTTTCTTTTAGGGAGAGTTTTGGCATCATCAAAAAGGGGGAAATTGTTGGAAATAAAATTTATGTTTTGATGATAATTCATCTTATTTATTATAATATTATCTTAACCCCATTGATGAAGTGCTGAAGCCATCTGTTATAGTGGAAAGCTAAAAGATGTCTAGAACTGAATGTATAAGTTTTATTAGAGTCAGATAATTCTATAAGTTACATCAGACAAGCACTGTAATTGATAGTGTGTCGTAAAATTGAAAAACTGGAAATTTCAATTAGAAAACTGGAAATCATCAAGACAAACAAACTGACTCAGAATACACCTACTTGGAACTGAAGAAAGTAAGTTCGTTGAGAGTTACAGACTCGGTTGGCTTATATTGAAGAATGAAGAACCGAGGGCTCAAACTCGGTTATGAAAATTACAAGTCGAGACTGTAAAGTTGGACTTCATGCAAGATTGTGGTGACCTGAGCAGACTTTATGGATCTTGTATGAAGACCTAAGAATCATAAGGACAATGAATTCTTAGATGATAAAAGTATCATGGTGTACTCTGATTAAGTCAATTATAATCAGATGAAAACTGGAGTACTGATATTTGAAGAAGAACAAAATCTCGATTCTTGCTCCAAGTCAGTTAGGAAACTGACAAATGAAAAACTGACATGGAAACTCAGTTTTATAAGTCAGCCATCCAACAAACCGAAAGTACAATCGAACGTTGTAAAGAAAGAAATTTCATTGGATGAGTCACTGACACAGCAGGAACGGTCAGATAATATAGCCGTTGCAAGATATACGTTGATACAATTCAAATCGAAGTCGGATAAACGTTGGACTTCACACTATAAATAGAAGACTTTGCACAAACAAGAAAAGGAAGGAGATTAAGAGCATATACAAGAATCAACAAGCAATTTGTGCACTCTATTTGAATTGTTATCATCTATGAACTATAACAAGATCATATCTAGTATTTCTTCAAGTGTTCAAAGCTACAAAGAATTTATCAAGAATTCAACACTCTGAAGAACCACAAATAAGAATCAATTTATTGATTCTCACCAACTTTGATTCTAATTCAAAGGTTTAGACTGTGAAGCAAACCGGGAAGGTTTTGTCAAGGACAGTTGTGACAATCGGTCGGGTAGACTGTGTTTATGGTGGTAATGGTGAAGAGGCAATCCTACCCTCTAAGGACTTTTTGTAACAGTGCACCTCAAGAAGTTCTAGTGGAATTTTCCTCCGCACCACAGGGGAAGAGAGGACGTACATGATTACACCACCTGGAACCTCTATAACATCCGCCTTATTTACTTTACGCATTTACTCATTTATTTAGCATTTACTTACAGAATTGTGATACTTGATTGTTATACATCTCACAGTCACAACTAACATTCACCAGAATTCAGTTCACAACACTCAGTTTTCACAACAGAATAACAAGATCAATATAAAGGCTAAAATCTTATCCGCTGCCAGTTGACTCAGTTTCAGCTTAAGTCAGTTTGATTTAATCTCAGCTTAGTTAGCTCAACTCCACACAAGTTTTATCTGAACCTTAATCTGTTTTAAATTTAGTTTTTGGTGACAAGTTTATTCACCCCCCCTCTAAACTTGTGTCAGCCTTTCCAAGGGACCAACAGTTGTATATTCAAGTTCAACTTCTAATCAATAGCATAAGCCATCAACAACTTATCTTGATCACATTGGCAGCCTCTGAACCTCATTGGACAGTTTTGGGTCCCCAACAAGTTGTTCTCTTTCTTTCTCAGCAGGTTTATCTAGTTATGAGTCTGTTTTCCTTTCCTTTACAACACCACTTGTTTTTCCTGGGCGCATAGGATGATCATCATCGAGTCGGATGATGATGAGTCATCAGAATCACAAAATGGCTTGTACTTGAGATCTTTGAACACAATCTTCCCTTTCTTCCTACCATCAGCAATTAGTTCAAGAATCCTTGTTGCTAATTCTGATGTGTCAATCGATCCCATTAAGTTTTAAACCCCATAGGCATCAAAAACCCATTCCTTAAAACTTGTCATGGGCTCTGCTGCAAGCTTTTGTTTCTTGTAGAAACCAAACATACACTGAAAGTATTCATCAATTTTCTTGAAGTTTGGATCTACCTTCCCTTTTCTAGGTCTCCTTACATAAGTCATTGTTTGCTTCCTTGCATCAGGTTGAGGTACTTGATTGACCTCCAAAAGTTTTAATTAAGTGTGATAATGTATCCTAAACAGTTTGAAGTGTGTAAGTTTGTGTCTCAGTTGACTGAGGAACATTAGAACCAACTGTTAGGTGTAGTGCCCAAAAGACAATTATCTAATTATTTTTATTACAGAATTAATAATTCATCTTATTATATGCATGTGTGCTTATAATTAAGACACTACTGAAAACCCCGAGTACCTCGTTTTTGTAATCACATAACTCAGTGTATGGCTATACACAAGAGGATTGAGTTAGTGAGACGTACTTAAAATTAACTTAGTCCGTAGCATTTATTAATCTAAGTATGGGTCTCAAGATTAATTTGCTAATAATGCGCCCAGAACACTTTAGGTGTGACAGTCTTATCCGGACTGTCGGTAATAGGGTACCTAGTGGGGCATTTATATATGATGATAATCATATAGGGCTGGACCGATTTGATTTGAGTTCTCGATATAATTCCGTGATCGAGATGTCTTATCAAATCACAAGATGATCATATATGGACTAATTGTTGTGAATAAGATGAGAAAGGGTGTGCTCTAAAAACAATCATTACTTGTCATTTCGTGCAAGTGGGAGATTGTTGGGTGTAGTGCCCGAAAGACAATTTGTGTAATTGTTTTTAGTAATGGATGGCAGATTTTATCTCACCTTATTACTTGCTTTGTGCTTGTA